>VUQI01056214.1:0-12477 GCA_015106735.1 Paratilapia polleni | reverse complement strand
TGATTATTATATATATATATATATGTATATAGATATATATGTATATATATATATATATATATATATATATATATATATATTAATCCTATATACATAATCCTATATATATATATTTATAAAATCAAATTTATTAGAGCACCTGCCATTAAAAAAAGACCATCCAGCATCACGTAGTGCTTTAATGCAGACTCTTTCCTTTTCAGGGAGTTCTCGACGTTTTACCATTTTGAACAGGAGTGAGGAATTTCAAACTGAATTCACGTTTTTATACCCAGATTTGAGCGTGGCACACTCAATTTCTCTGAAAAGTCAGAAATTAATCAAGTGTAATATTTAGCCAGTAAAACAAATTTTTCTATTCAGGAATGCAAGTAAATAACTGTAATTTGGCAAAAAAATAAATAAATAAATACAAAATCTAAAAATAATGTGTTTTACTATTTTTTTCTACTTTTTTGTAAAACAGTAAATTCGAAATGGTATTTCATAGCTCATCAACCACATCAATGCTAAAGTACAAATAAAATACATCTAAGTGAGTCAGTCTTTAAACATTTAGGGACAATTACCTCCTCACCACAAACAGAGAAGTGCTTTGGCACAAAGAAACAGCTGGAAATTCCCCGCATATATACTTCCTATGCTGTTCAAGCCCAAAATAGTTTTTCTATAAATATATTTTTAAAACAATGTTTTGAGGTGTTACATTTAGAGATTTGGAACCAGGCTGATGTCTCTTTTGCAATCACTGATGTGAAAAAGAATAATTAGTTGAAAAAAAAAAAGTCTGTTTAACAGAGGGAAAAAGAAGAACTTGCCTGGGTTTTTTTCCAGGCAGGTCATTCCAAAGTCAGGAGGCCCTGACAGCAAAAGCACAGTCACCTTTAGATTAGGAACAAACAGAAGGGCCCCACCTGAGGATATAAGGATGAGAGCTGGCTCACATGGGGTCAAGATTTCTACTTTGGGCCGGATCTAGGCATGCTTTAAAAGTGAGTAAGTAAACTCTTAAAATCAATTCTAAATAGTACAGGAATCCAAAGGAGAGAAGCCAGGATCGGGGTGATGTGGTGCCATCTTCTAAAACCAGTAAGAATAGATGGAGAGTTGCCATTTTCCAATCCATGACCAGCTCAAGTACATCTAAAGATAGAAAAAGTCATCTTAAAATGAGCTTATTTCCATCTATAGAGTATGTAAGTGTATTTAATGTTCACTGACCTCTCACTGGTGTCTGCAGAGCTGTGCACCTGTCTTAACAAAAATATATAGCCAGACCAAAAAAAGCAGTGGAATCAAGAGGTTAATATTTAAGGTAACTGCATGAATAACAATTAATAAAACATAATAAAATTTAGATCTCTACTGACTATTAGCATATTTTCAAATATTTTGGCCATCAGCAAAGCAAGAAGTGGTAGATTGACACTAGTGTGCAGTTTCACAGGTAATCCTCCATTGTGAAACATGGTATGACCAAGATTTACAAAATAGACTCAATTTTTTTATTCAGTATGACCCAAAATGAATGACTGAGCTCATAAACTCAGCAGGAGAGAGTTTACAGAGGTCAAGAAAGAGTCTTTTTCCCATAGACTTTCATAGGATCAGAAATCTTTTTTCCAAACACAGCTATGGCCTTCTGGTGGCCTTCAGATAGAATGCAGATTTCTAGGCACCTTCATTTTGGCTTCATTTTTCCTACTCAGAGGTTACATCCATGTTTTTGTTTCTTTAATTCTAGGGACTATGACCAAAGTAAGTTTGGTTGTTTTTTAATTGTGAAATTGTGTGTTAGTGGGACTGCAAGAGTAGTTGTGTAACCTAATATTATAAGTTTGCAACTACCTCACTGAATTTGTTTAGTTAGTTTCTTTATTTTTAATTGTTTAATCCTGGGCATATTATTTAATTAGATTTATTTTTTCCTCTAATTCTGGGGCATTTGTCTCTACAAAGACCAAAGCGGTTACCTTTACCCTACGTTTTTTTTAAAAATTGTTGTTGAGGAGCATTTTAAGTTTTCAATTTGATTTCTTTCTGGGACGTTTGTCACTATGAAGTGACAAGTTTCGGCTCTGTTGATGAGTGTGCGTGATGGGGGATGCGTGGTCGTAAACAGCTCCCCTGCCGTGCTGCCCTGTTGGGGGCTGCCCAACATGAGCAGCTGTGGAACAGCTGGACAGCAGCTGTCATTATGTCAGTCAAAAAAAAGTGCTTACATGCTACATCAACTTTCCTCACCCTAGGTTATATTCCTAGAAATGTATTTCTTCTTCCTGAAAGCAAAAACATCATAGGAGTGAAAGGATAATGAATTCATCATCATTTTTGTTTAGGAAGCCTCTTTCACTATTAAAGATATGATGGTGTACAACTATCATGCATCTTGATCATTTTGTACACTGAAGAAGATTCACGTCTTGTGAGATAAATTCACTGCATTTTTTTTCTAAGTTCATCATCATCCGAATATCAAAATGACTTCCATCATTCTGTTAATCACAAGTAAATTTTGAAATTAAGATAACTTAATTTCAAAATACGGCACCGACGCAGTATTTATAGCAGCACTTTTAGTTAAATTTTAATTCTCAGTGTAGGATGTGTACGTGTAACAGGTCACTCTGATTTGCATTTGGTAAAAAAAATTAATCTGTAAAGACCATTTAGTCATGATGCGTAATGTAATGTTTCCAATCTGTGCTGTTTAACTGCACTCAGTTTAGGATGGATAGATAGACACTGAAACCTTTAGGTGTTATTTAAATGGTATATTATTTCTCATCAACCACACAAATACCAAAGTATAAATAAGCACATTGTAAAGTCTTTAAACATTTAGACACAATTACAGCTTCATCATAAACAAATCATTGAAAACCCCCCATATGTACTCCCTATACTGCTCAAGTCCAAAATAGCTTCTGTATATATAAAAAGAATCACTGTTTCACAGTGTGACGGGTTATCTTTAGAGATGTAGAGACAGGTTGATGACTCTTTTAAAATCAGTTATGTGAAAAAACACTTATTTGGGGGGAAAAAAATCTCTGTTTAACAGAGGAAAAAAGAAGAACGTCCTTTGCTGTTTGACTTGTTACCAGCACTTTAAGAAGGGCTGGTGAAGGGTTTGATGAGACCAAGATCCATAGCTTTGATCAGACATGTGCGTGCCACATCAATGGCCTCCTGCCTCTTTGGATTATCCTCTGCCTTGCCAATCACTGAGAGGATTTCCAAAATTTCACTCTCGATTAGTTTCTTTGCCAGGTCACTGTTGTCTGAGTTGAGCATGTTATAAACAATGACAAGACCACGGTGTTGAATCTGAGGGTTGTCATGAAGGCATAACCTCTGCAGGATCTCAAGCCATTGGGAAGTCTGTTGGGACAGATAAAGCACTCTGTCAGTGACACAATACACAATCAGGTCTGTATGTATTTAGACAATGATACAGTGTTTGTAATTTTGTCTTTAACAATCTAACAATCAATATGTGATTGAAGTGCTGACTTTCAGCTTTAATCCAAGGGTTTTTAAAAAAGTACTGCATTAACTGTTTGGGAATTACAGCTATTTTTATACATAGACCCCCATTTTCAGAGGCTCAAAAATAATTGGACAAGCTAACATAATTTTGTTTTAAATACTTGGATGAAAATCCTTTGCAGTCAATGACTGCCTGAAGTCTAGAACCCATGGACATCACCAAATGCTGTGTTTCCTCCCTTGAGGTGCCCTACTAGGCCTTTACTGCAGCCACCTTCAGTTGCTGCTTGTTTTTGTGACTTTCTGCCTTCGGTTTTGTATTTAATAACTGAAAAGCAGGTTGAGATCAAGTGACTGACTTAGCCATTGAAGAATATACCATTTCTTTGCCTTGAGGAACTCTTGGGTTGCTTTTGCAGTTTGCTTTGGTTCATTATTAATTTGCACTGTGAAACGCTGTCTGATCAGTTTTGCAGCATTTGGCTGAATCTGAGCAGAGAGTATAGCCCTGTATATTTCAGAATTCATCCTGCTGCTTCTATCAGCACTCACGTCATCAATAAACATTAGTGACCTTGTTCCACTGGCAGTCATACATGCCCATCCCATAACATTACCTCCACCATGTTTGACAGATGTGGTATGCTGCAGATAATGAGCTGTTTCTCTCCTTCTCCACACTTTTCTCTTCCCATCATTCTGGTACAAGTTAATCTTGGTTCCTTCTGTCCAAAGATTTTTTGAAGAACTGTGCAGGCTGTTTTAGATGTTTTCTGACAAAGTCTAATCTGGCCTTCCTGTTCTTGAGTGTAACCAGTGGTTTGCACCGTGTTGTAAATCCTCTGTATTTACATAGATGCTGACAGTGATACCCCTACCTCCTCTTGAATTGGCTAGATGTTTTTTGTTTTGTTTTTTTGGTTTGTTTGTTTGTTCTTTGTTTTTTTATATTAACCATGGAAAAAATTCTTTCACCATGCGCTTTAGTTGTCATCTGAGGTCTTTCACGCCTTTTGGTGTTGCTGAATGCTCCCAGTGCATTCCTTCTTTTTAAGAATGTACCAGATTGTTGATTTGGCCACTTCTAAAGCTTTTGCTATCTCCCTGATAGATATTTTTGGGTTTTTCAGCTTAATGATGGCCTCCCTCATTTGCATCAACATCTCTTTGGGCCTCATATTAAGAGTTCCAGTGAAAAGCTACTAAACGCAAGTTCAACATTTGGAATCAATTCCAGATTTTTCATCTGCTTAATTTGTCATGAAATAAGAAAACAGGCCTCACCTGGCCATGAAACTGCTTGTCAGTATATTGTCCAGTTAATTTTGAGCTTCTGAAAATGGGGGACTTTGAATAAAAATAGCTGTAATTCCTAAACAGTTAATGCAATACTTTTGTTAAACCCTTTGAATTAAAGTCTGCGCTTCAATCACATCTTGATTGTTTGATTTAAAATTCACTGTGGTGGTCTACAGAGGCAAAATTACAAAAAATGTGGCATTGTCCAAAAACGTATTATGAATGTAACTGTAGGTCTTACATCTTAAAATGAAAGTATGAGGGAGCTTTTATCTAAAGGGGAATCTCCCATGAAAGGAAAGAGGAAAACAAAACAAACAAGCAAACAAACACAACAACAACAAAAACTGTAGTTAACTGTTGTACATACCACCAAAGTCATTTTGGTGCACAGCTTCTTCTGAGCAGCAGTGATCATTGCCAGAGCTCCAGCTGCAGCTATCTGAAGTTTGTCATCATCTTCACCACAGAGCAACACCAGCAGCTTCAGCTTATCGTTGCCATCTTCCAGGTAACGATCCTGGACCTGAAAGACAGAGTTCATTTCATTTTCAATGAACCTGTTGGAACACTTACTGATTATGAGTCCTCCATCATTATGTGCTTTCAGCTGTTCTCACCTCCTTACATGTCACCAGGTTGCACATGCATTCAGTGGCAGCCAACCTAATCTGGTCGTTCTCTTCAAACATGTAGTTCTCGATCTCAGGCAAAGCCTTCTCTTTCACGATCTTCACTCTACAAAACAGATGAAGGTTAAGATTAAAAATCCCAAACTTGGCATAATGTAGCAAACTAACATGTGGGAAATGAGTTGTGTAAGTTTCACAGTGTCCATTTATTCATGTTATTGTAAAAGAAGAAAATAACCTTAGTTTTTCACTGAAACCAGCCAAGTTGGTGAGACCTCTCAGAGCTTCATAATTCTGTATGCCATCTCTGTCTGTCTGAAGGAGGTTCACTAAAGGCCGTACCACCTCATACACCTGTGAAGCAACAAAGGATATAAGTGAGAGATGAATATTTATGACACAGACTCCAAGGAAAACTAATCAAGTTTAATAAGTCTAAGCATTTTAATGAAAACCAGTAAAAGCCCAATAAAACTTCAGTTTTATTAAGCTGTCAAACATCTTTCAGTATACAGTGAAAAAAAGACATAGGAAAGTAATATCATAAGTTAAAGAAATGGGATGATCAGAAAGAAAGTGGTGCTTCCACAGGTGGAACTGTCACTGAAGTCAACAAAGGAGTTTCTGTCTTACCCTCTCACCAGGGAAGGCGATTTCTGGGTTGGAAATGGCAGCTATTTTGGCAACAGTGTGGCTGGCTTTCACCTTTCCTGCTTCTGTTCCTTCCAGAGCGAGTGGTATCAAAGCCTGAGGGCAGCACCACAAGTGCCACAAATTAAATATCAGTACAATAGTGAAACTGCAAAGTAGTTTGTTTAAGGAGAAGCAGTGCAAGTACTGACATGCTTACTCTGTCTGTTTGGAAACATTTTTTTGCTTTGTTTTGAAAGACGTGAAAAGATCTTTCATTTTATTGTGACTTCATAAAGTGTCATAAATTCAAGTGTGTTTTAATTTTTAAAAGTGCTTCCTACCTTCCCCCCACCCTGGGCAACAATAGTACCACGATCTCTGGGATCCTCTGACAATGCCAAGAAAACCCTAAAGATAAAAGTACGAAATAGGTTCAAAAGTCAAGATTTCTGTCTGATTTCTCGGCTGTCACCAAGCTGGAATTCCCCTTCAGAACGTAAATGTCACAATGTGTCATATTATGTTTGATTCCAGTGAATTACAGAATTTATTTGACATATTTCTATGCCTTATCATCACTCTTTTATTAAATGTTTGTTATCCCACCTTGCCAGCATCTCCTTGGTCTGATCCGTCAAGATGGTGTTGTCTGCTTTTACCATGACAGCAAGAGCTGATGTGACTCCAGCCTTCAGCAGCCTTTTCACTCTCTTCTCTACAAAGTCCTTCTTGTCCTGAGAAGAAAAATCATATCACATGTGATGGTGTGATATTCCCTGTTCTATATCATCAGTTGAGGTCTGAGCTTCGTATTCTTCTCTTACCTTGGGGTGTTGCTCAGGCACGTGTTGTTTTGAGAACTTGGCCAGCTGAACCAGCTCAGGGATGATTTCTTTTTTATCATAGGAGTTGGTGCAGTTAATCAGGGTGTAAGCAACTGCATATAAGATTGTCTTATCCTTAGACTAAAAACACAATGAAAAGAAAGAGGTTATTGGTCTTGTCTTATCAGATATACTGTAAGTTTCTTTCAGGTTATTATTTCCATACTTTAGCCAGTTCAAACATGGCTTGCATGGCAGTTTCGTCCTCCACAAAGTCATCTTTTACATCTGCATCATTAGTTAGATAAGCAAGACCCTCAACAGCCCACTTCCTGGTTTTTGTATCGATCTGGGGATTGCAAAGCCACCTAGAAAAGTAAAAAATGAAACAGTGCTATTAAGTGAAGAAGTATGATTATCATATTAACTCAGTGACTCTGCTTTAACCCCACAGGTTAAATCATCTCTGTGTGAGTACTCACTTTCTGCACTGCTTGGCCAGCTTCTCTGTGGAGCCCTCAGCAAACTGCCTTAAACTGTAATCATCACCTCCAGCTGAACCCAGTTTGCAGAGACCCTGGAGAGGACACAGACATGAGTATGCATAAAGACAGACACAGAAACAAAAGATGATACATAAAGCAAGTGTTTAGTGTGCACACTCACCACCAGTGCACGTATTTTAATCTTCTCGTTCTTGGTCTTCTTGTAGATATCCTTGAGCAGTGAGACACCATTAGTAATAATGAAGCTGGCACGACTCATCTTTGAGGAGGCATGGATCAGGGCCTCCACTGCAACCATCTGGTCCACCTCGCGTTCAGAGCCACACAGAACCACCATCATCTCCATGATGCCTTGCTGTCCAACTAAAGCATTACCGACATCAAACGGACCCTGCAGCAGCCCTGAGATGCAGTTGATGGCATGAATGGTCTTGTCCATGTTGTTGGGGTCAATTTTGGATCTTTGGAAAAGTAAAGGAGAATTAGGGAAAGATACACAGACAAAAAATCACATGTATGTTTGTTATGTTATGTTTGGAGACCCAATAAACAAGTTATGTTTGTTAGGTCTCCATTCAGAGGGCCTTTTTTAACACTTGGTATTTGTCTGTTTTATGGACATACTTGATATATTCGTCACAAATGTCCCTGAAGTTGGTTCTCTCTGGGTCACATTTGAGGTCGTCATAAAGCTTGTTGAGGAGCACGCTAGCAATCAGCTGTGTGTTCTCTGTCATGGGCAACTGGTCTGGCAGTTCAGGAACCTGACCACAAACCTTCAGGATCTTTTTCAAACCTGCAGAACAAACACGTGTGCAAAGATAAATATTCCATGAAAACCGCATGTTAGGGAATCTGTTAGGGAATCTGTTAGGGAATCAGCTGTCTGGCTCACCATGGTCAATAGTGAAGAGGGTCCTGGAGTGGTCTTTCTCTTTCTTGTCTTTACGAGGTACATTCTTGCTCAGGAGGTTCAGGGCCTGGTCTCTGCCATGACCAGACACCTTCTTACCAGCAACCATCTCCAGCAGAGAGAGGAGAATAGTTTTCAGGTCTTTAGATGGATCTGCAGAGAGATAAGGTTGTGTGCCTGTCAATAATACCGTGAAAAATACTATCAGCAGCAGAGCTCTTTTTAAATTACGTCTGTGGTTCTAGATCCAAGGATAAAAAAAAGTGGGCATTGTATCTGCTATTTATTACAGATGATTATTCTCTCATACCCAAAACCATGTCTGCTTCTTTCCCATAGTCCCGTGTATCTCCACCAGTGAGGGAATCATTGATGCACTGGAAGAGGTTGCAGGCTGCCAGTGCAATCTCCTCATTGTCAAGTGCCATGATACTGCACATCTTATCAACACCCACCATGTGAACAATAGCCATGGCCTGTTTAGGGGAAGTGGGGGAAAAAGTATACTGTGAGGAAAATGGCAGATAAATCCTACATCTGGTGGCACAGGCAGGTAAGTTTAATGCATTTCTACAGAGTTGTTGTTGAAACTGAAACTGTTCTCTCCTAACCCTTTGCATGCACCATGACTCACCCGAGCTTTGTGTCCTGTGCACATTCCTGACAGCGTACGAACAGCTGCCAGGATCATTTCTGGTTTGCCCGTCTCTATCATGTTGAGTAGCAGAGGCACTCCATTATTCTGGAAGATTCTCTCTGCTCCAGCGTCTTCCCTTGACAGGACAATCAAGTTGTTGGCAGCCTAGACATTAAAGAAGAATTAAAGCTGTGTCAAAACCACAGATGACTTTTGTAGTCACATTCTGTCAAATATAAAAAACACGAAGCTTTTTACATCAATGTAGGAAAATACCTACTTTCTCCTTCTTGTCTTTTTCACTTTCTTCATCGAGGAGAATGTCAAACATATTCTGTACCCTTGAATCTGTGGAAAATGTTGTTTTCAGCTGTTGAGAAAAAAGCACAACTGTAAATGATCATTTCTTGTAAGTGTTACTGACAAGCCCCTGTTATATAGGCTACATTTTTATATTGTTCTGGTTATATGTCCTTCAAAATTGATGAAAACTAACTCAGTATTTAACCTGCTGAATACATGTATGTTATAGTTTAATGGATGCTTAATTATGTTAGGTAAGTGACATATGTAGTTTTATATTGTATGGAGCTCTGTGTGTTGGTGTATCTGCATAATGCTGACCTTGGCCTGGATTTCTGCTCCCAGTCTGCGGAGTGTCTCCAGGAAGGTCTTGTTTTTTGGCTCGAGGGTGGCGCACCTCTGTACATCTTTGAAAGCCATGTCCAGTTTTCCCAGCTTCTCCAGAGCTTGGCAGCGCCTGTATAAGGCCTTAATGTCTTTTGCATCAACATCAATCGCTATGGAAGAGAGCAAACAGTTTAAGTTAATGTCTAGTTTTATTTCATGGAATTCTTCTCAGTTGTTCAAATTTCTTAAAAGTATTACCCTACCTTTAGTTGCATCAGATGCTGCATTGGCATAGTTTTCCTATAAGAAAAAACAGAAACAAAGACAGAAAGTTTGTGAGAGAGCTGCAAGTATAATCTGCTTGATATATTTTTTGCTACTTTATCAAAGTACTTACTTTTTTTAGGTAGCATGCAGCTCTGTTCCTGTGAATCACAGCCAGCACTTTTTTGTCCTGGCACACCTTGATGGCTTTAGTGTAGCACTCAATGGCCTTGTCGATATCACCTGCCTGAAAGTGTTTGTTTCCCTCCTCTTTTAACTGGATTGGGTCTCCCATCTGGCAGAAAATATAAAATATGTAATTTTTAAAAATGTAAAATTAAACCTTACAGTCAGCTCTGTGTGGCATTGTTTTGTTGTGCTCACCAACCAATTTAACAACGTACTTTAACAAATTCTGCTAATCAAATTTAAATACAGTATTTTAACTGTAATAAAGCCACAGGAGCGCCATAAAATCATTTCATTCAGATAAAGAGATCTCTGGATTAAAAACAAATATGTCAAGCAAGCTGAACACCTGCTGATCATGGTTTACACTTTTTATCCTTTCAAATGAAACACAATAGTGTTAGTGAAGAAGTGTACAAGCGGTTCAAAGTTATACAGACATACCATACATACTACAGAATAGCAATCATAATCAGTTACCAAAGACATATTATTTAAAACTACAGAACAATTAGAAGTTATTTCCATTCTCACCTTCTTTCCAACGACTGTCCTGCTGACCTGGGTCCCCTGTAGAACATGGCTGTGCACATGCCATCTCCAACTTTAAATGGCCTCCCCCCAGGCCTTATTTGGGCATGCTCTCGTACCCGAGTCTGAGTCTTGCAACAAATGCCACTTTCCTAAATCTCCACCTGCTCCCTGATAGCCACAGTCTGTCCTTACACTAAGTACTTCTGTATACCTGACTGTCACTCAAAAGAAACACATGTCTGTGTGAAAGGTGTACTGTACCTTTAGGTATCTCCGTTGAGTCTTCCTTGTTCAGTCCTCTTCTTTGTTCTTTGCTTTTGTACTTTCCTCCTACGTAGATAATCTGGACTTGCGGTCCCAACTGTTTCTCACCAACTTTATCTGTCTTATGTTGCTTCCCCCCAACCAGCAACGCAATTTCTATTTATAGTGAATCTCAAGGAGGTGGGACAGAACTAAGGTGGACCATCAGTGACAGATGACAGGTTCCTTGCAAAGTACACAAACACCCCTAAAAACGACTTTGTATTAAAGGTCAGTGCAAATCGTGACTACTTGTACTGCAAAACATATAATTTTAGTTTTGCAGAAGGATCCAAAGCTTCAAGAATAAAAGACTTGCTTTCGATTCAGTAAATTAGTTGAGAGTGACCCCCCTCAAACATGGTCTGCCCCTGATAAGGTCTATTTAGGGCATAGACAGCTGAGAACTCACCAGCAACTGCCTGATGAGGAGGGGAGGGGGGTTAAAGAGTGTATGTGTGTGGAGATAGTTTTTTTGGGGGGGGGGCTGACACTGTAGGATCCTGGTGGAAACTGGTAGTTTCTGGAAAGAGCATGATCTCAAGTCTTTGAGATGAAGTTAAGCAATTAGTTATGATGGTTAGGAGAAGGGTTCAGGGTTTGGGACGGAGGGACCCTCAAGTACAAATTTCTGTGTATGTTCATGTCTTTTGAGTGTGTAAAATAAAATGTAACATGGGTAAACGATGCAATACTGTGGAGAACTAGTGAGCTGCTTGGGTTGTTTGTCTTCAGTGCATGTAGGGACAAGTTACAAACCTACAATGACAAGCTTCATAAACATTATTTAATGCATACAGATGGTAGTGAAGATTGTTCGTTTTTTCATTGCCACATGTGTGCTGACACATTTTACACTGAACAGACATTATTCTTTGATTAAAGTTACCTTATCTTTGTTGATTTTCATTTTTTCATTGTTCCTTCTTTTTCATTATTATTTCTGTTAAAATGCTTTTTAGCAGTCCTTTCAAAAATTGCTAACAGATTGCCAGTGCTACGCAACATGCGTCCTCTGTATGTTTTTACATTTTTTGTAACTGATGTCATCTCAGCACACCCACACCCAACCAATACCCGAAATGTTTCCACTTTGTGGAAGTACCACAAAGAAGCATCCTGGCTCAACATTCAGTGCATATTAAAGGAGGGAAGAAATAATCTGTGGACCTTGTGACGCACCAGATCTTTTTTTTACATTATTTTTTTATTTATGTAGCACTTTTCAAAACAATTCAATTCAATTCAATTTTATTTGTACGGCGCCAAATCACAACAACAGTCGCCTCAGGGTGCTTTATATTTTAGGGTAAAGACCCTACAAATTAGACAGAAAACCCCAACAATCAGACGACCCCCTATGAGCAAGCACTTGGCAACAGTGGGAAGGAAAAACTCCCTTTTAACAGGAAGAAACCTCCGGCAGAACCAGGCTCAGGGAGGGGCAGCCATCTGCCACGACCGGTTGGGGATGAGGGGAAACAGAAGAGAGCAGAGGGAGACAGGACAAAAAGGCACACCTATAGGAGAGAGACAGAGTTAATAATAGCTAATGATTAAATGCAAATGGTGTATAAAACACATGGAGAGTGAAAGGAAGTGAGGAAGAGGAAGTGCTCAG
>VUQI01056213.1:2500-12053 GCA_015106735.1 Paratilapia polleni | reverse complement strand
AACATTAGTAATGTAATGTGTTTAAAAATGAATATGAACTTGATTTTTTTTGCATTATTTGAGGTCTGAAAACACTGGACCTTTTTTGGTATTTTGACCATTTTTCATTTTCTGCAAATAAATGCTCTAAATGAAAATATTTGTATTTGGAATTTGGGAGTTATGTTGTCAGTAGTTTATAGAATAAAACAAAAAGGTTCATTTTACTCAAACATATACCTATAAATAGCAAAATCAGAGAAACTGATAATTTTGCAGTGGTCTCTTAATTTTTCCCAGAGCTGTATTATATATATATATATATATATATACACACACACACACACATGCACACATACACACACCTAAGAATCTTTCACCCTACCTGCATGAATGATTTGTTGTGAATGTGACATGTGAAATTGGATTTGCACCCCCCCCAGGATGAGGGCTCTGGTTGCAGGCAACCTGTGTTTCTGTGGGAGACATGTGAGATAAGAGGGACGGACAACAAAAGCACAGGGCACTGATCCTTTCATAAGGCTTTATTTCTCATAAATGTAGTCCCACTCAGAGGAATGAGAGGAGGCAACACATTACATCTGAGTCATCCAGTTGATATTGCTGTCACTGGAGAAACCTTTTACTGCTTGTAAAATAGTGGAGACCATAAATCTGAATGCAACCTTAAACTATTTTGTGAATTTTGAAAACTCTGTTAGGTAACAAGTAGGGAAGCAACTGAGAAAGCTCAAACATGGTAGAAATTAAATGACAATCTTAAGTGATATTAAAAGATATTAAAGATATTAAAGAAAGCAATGGGTAGTGCAGGGTGCCTAAGTTAAGTTTTATGTACAGTATAATAAATTGTAACATCACATACACACAACAATACTAAAATACATCAGTATTCTAGTATTGTTGAAGGACTGAGGGATTGAGTACCTGCTGCAAGTGCAGACAGCAACATACAGCAGGTACAGCTCCTCAACACAAAATGTGGCAGGAAAATTTAATTTGTTAAATTTAACAAGGGAAAGTCATAAACATGAAATAATGGGCTCTATCAAATTACAAATGAGAAAAACAACTGGGAAACTGTATTCCTTCTGGCTCTATTTTGCTATTACAAAAGAGAAACAAAGACTAAAGTGAGTGGTAAAAAGAATATAATAAAATAAGCAACTAAACAGGCTATCGTGACACATCATTAGATGACACACGCACTCAATTTTGCTGTCCTTCGCAATGTTTAGAAAATGAAAACAGAGACACTCGCTGCTTCACTGCTCTTAACTCACAGCTTTGACTATAATGATGTGAGCTCGGTTGTAAATGGGCTGTGAGAATACAGTAGTAGCAGCAGAAAATGAGTTTTTCAGAGCTTCAAATATGAAGAAATGGAGCTAGCTGCAGCCGTCCCTAACCCATCTTCACATCCATTCAGAGCAACGCGGCGATGCTGCTGTGATAGCATCTCACCACTGTGGCTTTACTCCTTCATGTCCTTTAATTTTTTAGCATCACGTTCCTGGACTAATGAGCTCAACGGTAGGGTGCAAAGAGAGCAGCTGAGCCTCTCTACGGTGATTACGCTTCATCAGCGCTGCCAGCCCGGTGCAAACTCATAGACATGCTCTTTAATTTGCAGGCTATGGGCAGGTGGATGGGGGCAAGAAAAGATAGTGACAGGTGGTGTTTCATGTATACTAGTTATCACAGAGGAGAGGAAGTTTTTGTTGAAATGCGATTCAGCTCTTCTGGCCTCCTGCTGAGGAGCTGGCTCATAGTTCAGCTCTGCGCACACATGCAGGTAAAAGATAATAGTGCATGACAGTCAGGGTCACGGCACTGCCAAAAATCCCAGACAGGATGAGAGGTTCATTGGCAGCTGTTGACAGATTTGTTGCTGCAATGCTTAACACTTGTTCAGAAACCTGGATTCAATTTCACTACCTCAGACTTCTTTGCAGCTGGGATTCGAAGGGATTCCAGGGTGAAAGGAAGCTCCAAATGCAAGCAAAACAAAAAAAAAAAAAAGAAAAGAAAAGCTGTTTGCAGAAACATTACTACTAAATTACAATTACTTATTGCAGTTGAACCACTGCATTGACACAAAAGTAGTACCAAGGAACAAAGCTCTGAAAAAATACGAAGCGAACATCCCTGGTTCAAATCACAACCATATTCACAATACAACCATAGTCAGAACCAATAAAGTCAAATGAAGACTGTTAATTCTCTCTGCAGTAATTCATTCTGGGTTCTCAAAACTATAAGGTAGGCAGAACAGCAGCAAGACCCAATACAGAACAGAGCAGGCATCAGTGACAACAACTATAACACTGACTAAGTGAGACTCTGCATGAAAGAAGTAGCTGGGATGAAGGTAGGTTGCAAAGTGGCTTGCAACAACCCGTGGGAAGATCAAAGCAGCTTAAATAGCACGCCTTACATGAGATTTGCTATCTAGGTATGTAGAAGGGCTCGGCATTGAGATCAGCTGATCTGCTGGGATTGTGGGCCGGTCAAATACACACAAGAGAACATTTCTGGTTGAAAACATTTTTAATTCTACTGTTTACCTCCCAAACAATAACTCCTTCATCATACGTCTATTAGCACTTTCTGCGATGTTATGTTATTGGACAAGGCTCCAAACTCATAGAGCCTTAACTTAAACCACACATACAGGCTTGTATTTCATTTTTGCATTTGTACTTAAAACAATATTTAAAACCATAAACTGTATATAAAAGATGGAAGTACCATCTGGGTCTAAAAAGTGAAGACAATGCAGAAGTGCCTTAAAGCTAAATTCTTTCTAATGGCCAGCAGGTGGTGACTCCTCTGGTTGCAAAAGGTCTGATTATATAGAAGTCTATGAGAAAATGAACTGATGCTCACTTGACGTATGACTTCAGTAAACACTGTCCCGATGAGTTTATGGTCTAAGTCAATAGTTTCAAGTCCTTTTTTTTTTTTTAGTACAACATATTGTTCATTCTATAAACTATGGTCGCATTTAGAGGACAGTTGCTGAGGGTGACTTGTGATTGACAAGTTGGTACTGTACAGCGTTGTCTGTACTGCACAGATACAGTACAGTGTCGTCCAAAACACTAAGCTTAATGTCATTTGGCTACGTCCATCTTTTATTTACAGTCAATGCTTACAACACGCTTTAGGTCTGAACTGCTTGTAAGTCATCAATGTAAGCATGTTTTTATCTATTTATGAAAAAAGTTTTAAAGAGGCCCCTCCATGTGTGTCTCAGAGGGCAGAGCGATGTCTACATCCTTTCCCAATTAACAACAGTGTTCTAAACTGGTGAAACAACAACACAAATTCCCTGATGTACAGTGGGATCTTTGCACATGCTACCTAGCTTTCAACTGAAGAGGGAAAAAAAGTTGCATGGCAACTGACATGCACACAGCCATCACCATAGCAACCCTAATGGTAGATTATATTAAAATTCATTCACAAGGACATTTTTTTTTGGCTCAAATACTATTGGGGAAAAAAGGTAAAAGAATCAGATTTGGAAATTCTCACTCACCACAGGTAGAATGAGAAATCCAGTAGCAACCTGCTTGACTCTGGGTACACGCGTTGTGCTTGCAGTTCTGCTGACAAGCCCAGGTCTGAATAGTGTGTCTGGAGGGGGTACAGACTAGAGGCCAAAGCCAAGGTCACCCGAGACGGCACAATGAAATAAACCTGTCACTCCATTGCTCTGTGGCCACCAGCCGCAGGGATAACAATGCTTTTAATTTTGGACTTCCCTCTATTCTGCGGTTATGTATAGGGGCTGTGATAGCAGGCTGGCTGCTTGCCCACAGTGGCTGCACCTGGGAGCTTTTCCATAACAAGAGGGGAGGAGGAGGAGGAGGGAAGGGAAAGGAAGTGTGGGAGCTGATGATGATGGTGTGAACCACAGTGTTGTGCTCTCTCAGTCAACTGATAACTGGACCTTCAATCACAACTGTTCGAACTGATGCTTTTGTCCCTCCAGTTTTGATGCTACACTCTCACGGTTTGGTTTATCTCTTTGTTGTGAACTGTAGGGAGCTTTCACACAGCTTCTGCTAAGGAAGGAGACACAGAATAACGAAAGGCAAAGAGTGGAAGCTGTGGTTTGAGAGTAATTGGAAAGTGCAAGAGGCAAAATACAGACCTAGAATACTGGCAAGCAGCAAAGCTATTCTCAGGAAAATAGGTATTTTTTTTTTTTAAGAATTGAACTGTATCAATGGTGGCATCACCATTGTTGGCTCTGCTGTGCCTTGTAAATGTCTGGTTACATCAGTGCTGAATTCATTGCATCAAACCCCCTGCTTGGTGTGATCTCAGCGGGTTTAGCTCCATTTTAAGTTGTGCAAAATCAACTTCCCTCAGCCCTGCCCTTCCATGGCATCCCAGGGGACGTGCCCACTCAGACGGCGGCCATTTTCCCTTTGATGTTGTTTTACCCTTTGATGGAAATCAGCAAACAGCCTCTGATAGCTCAGTTCATGTGTTTCCTGCACTTGCCCCAGCGGAGACTGTGGCTGTGCCTGAGGAGCAGTGATGGGAGTTACGCCTTAGTGTGTTACTGTAATTACATTTTTCTGTGACACAGTAATGCAACAGATTACTGTGCTAAATTTGGCAACTCTAACCCTATCACTAAAGTTACTAATGAAGCAATTATGTTGTTCTTTTCCATTCAATAAGCTCTTGAAAAGGTACCATTTTTTTTCCTGTTCTCTTTACATCCGGGGGTGGCAATGCCACGTTGGTGACCTTTCAAAATGACCAACTACGTTTGTGCCAGCACTCACATAAGTTTGTCCCTGATTGTGCAAGCTGATTAGTGATTATAAGTATGAACAGTTCTGTTATAAAACCATTATTCATCAGTAACAAGGAAAAAAAAAAACAGTGGCAGTGACTCAAACACAAGAGACTGCGGCTTACCGGTGAGGCTTTGATAACTTAATTATCCAGCCTTTATAAGCACAACAACTGAATGATTACAAGTATTGATTGGATCAACAACAGGCCCAAATTAAATACAAGCAGCAAGTGCAAGAAGCTGATTTCCAGGTATCTTTTTAATCCTTGGATGCCCAAATGCAGCCGTACTGTCAAGTCACTGTGCTGTGCTGCATGCGTGAGTGCTGCCAGTTGTGGGTCTGGATGGTGAACCTGGTAGGATGAGTTGCTGGTGCTGTGTCATGAAGGCTGGCGGAGGTTGTGCAGGTTATCAATCAGCACAGTCACTTCCCTCCAGGCCCTCCTTACCATAAAGCAACACAGCAGCCATTAAAAGAACATTAGGCTCCCAGCATGCTGTTCACTCTAATGGTAAAGTAGTGACACATTGTCTTCCATGTCCCAGCCAGTCACATGGTAACACGCATAGTACATGCATGAACGAAAGATTATCTTTCAAAATATTGTGTACCTTATAGCTTTATTTTCAATTACTCTTGTATCATTCTCTAACATTTTGGAGTATTTGGATCATGGTAAGCATAGAGACGGAAAGCCAAAAAGAAGATTTTGCTTCCCTCTTTGTTTGACAAGCTTTTATCGACAGCTTTATTTTGTTTTTTGGCTTTGAAACTCTGTCACCATTTGAATCTTTTGTAGACTTTTTAAATCAGCTGTATGTATTTTTCAGAAATTATGTTTTCTGCACAGACCTAAAGTAGCCTGGCTCTAGACATATAGATTGCTGCCCTCATTTCCTGTTTGCTCATTAGTTTAAATAGGTCTGGTGTTGTGCTGTGATGGCTGTTCTCATGCTTGGAAAGACATTTGCATCATTTTTTTTGTGTGGAAATTGCCACAAATAGCGCAATGACCGTGCAGTTTTGCACATTGTTATGCAGGAACTATGACCTACAGAAAAAGCATCTTCTGGATCAGCAATTGTCTTTGACCATTGTAAAAAGCCACCATCTGAATTTATTAAAGCCTGGACTGAATGTTTTGTGGTCAACAAAGACCTCAAAAGTCCACAATAAAGGAGTAAAAAAAAATCTGATATTTATATATTGGATGATAGTCTTTATATAATATATACATATATGAATATACACTGAGGTGCATAAGTATTTGGACATTGACACAATTTTTGTAATTTTGCTTCTGTGCACCACCACAGTGGATCTTAAATCAAACAATCAATATGTGATTGAAGTGCAGACTTTCAGCTTTAAATTAGGGGGTTTAACAATAGCATTACATCAACTAATTAGGAAGTACAACCATTTTCAGAGGCTCAAAAGTAACTGGACATTTGACTGACAAGCAGTTTCATGGCCAGGTGAGGCTTGTTCCCTTTTTATTTTATGACAAATTAGGCAGATTAAATCATCGGGGATATATTTCACAGTTAGCAATTTATGGTGAAGATACTGTCTTTGTACCACTGTCTGCTGAGCTGTAGTGCTAATCTGCTACTCTGTGCTGCAGACAGTAAACAGTGGAGTCTGAGCTACAACAATGTGAAATTGATACCAACATATCTGTGATAGGTTTCCATAACCAGAAAATCCAAAGGCATCATGATGTCAGAAGCCAAGCAGGGTGGCATTGCAGAGTATTAAGCTACAGCTAAAGAGCTGTAAAGTCCCAAAAGTTCATGATAGAACAGTTACAAACTAATCTCCACAAAGGAAGGAAAAAAAACACAAACTCCAACAACCGAAATGCTGCATGTCTCAGTTTAAAACATCGTGATTGTGCACATTGATTTTATGTTCTCAGTGAGCAAGCTGTCAACTTGTATCCTTGTCTTGGCCATACTCCCCAAGTTAACATATTGTACATGTCAGTACTGAAAACCCAGGACAGTGTAGGATTAAAGATGATATACCTGTCAATAGTCATTAATGTAGAAAGCAGCACAGCGCACGAGCACAAACATACTTTGTGTCTTAGTCACTGTGTTATTACAGATGTTACCCGGTTTGGGTTTTTGTGTGTGTTTCTTTAGTTCACTTTGATGCCTCGTTGTCATGCATGCCAAACACACAGGATGCCAGCGTCATACTCGCTTCACATCAACAATGAAGAAACTTGCTGCAGCTCTCGCAATGAATGAACTGAAAATTGAAGAACTCCCACTCAGAAAGAGCTGAGCACCTGTGCTCAGGGGCAACTGAGGAGGAGTAGAACAACATCACCGGCCTCTTCATTACTCAGCACACACACAGACAGACACAGACGCGCACACACCACACACACACACACATAGCCAGGACCAATGACTAAAGCAATTCATCAGAGGAATCGTGTCCAAAGCCCTATCTGTGGGTGTGTGAACACATGTGAGACACAGACAAAGAGATAAATGGTAGCCAACCAGAATTCCAGCCGATCTGTGCAGCTGCTGCAGAGTCCATTTACAAGCTGAATGTTTTACAGCTTCCTATGCACCTCAGAGCTGTTTTACCTCTTCTGGAGTGGATCCAAATCAAGCATCAACTGAGAACAAGTGTAGAGTCAAGGCTAAAGCCCTTTTATGTCTGTTGAAGCCATAAGCAGAGTGGAAGTCAAAATCTCATCAAGGTAGAACATCAAGTGTGAAGTAAGTTAAGGCTCACTCAGGGTGAAGTCTTACATTTTTCGAGTTAGGCGCAGCCCAAGTCAAAGTCTCAAATCTAGTCTTCAAGGAATCGAGTCAAATGTCAAATGAGTCTGACAACAATACAGTCTCATGTTCTCATTTTGGTGACTTAAGCTGCTTTAAGCCTCAAGTCTTCAAGTAATTATCTCTCCAAATCAATTCTCAGATCCTAATCTTGTCCATGTCCTAACTGTGTCTACCTCAGATCAGAGCTGATCTCAAATCAGATCTTTAGAGACTAAATACTGAAATAGGTCAATTCTTCAATAATCTCTACAATCAGACTACTGTATATGACTATGCAATATTTGTTTATCTGTATATCTGAATCGGTTTGCAGACCCCTTGGAGTCCATTTGTAGTCAGTTCCGTTGACCAATCACAGGGCAATGGCTGCACGCAGGTAAACCGTCTGTGAGGACAGAGGGATGGAGTTAGCCAGTTTTTTCAGGATTGCATTTCTGCAATCGTTTGATGATGATTCAGCTTTTTTTGCATTCATAAACAATAACGAACCACGGATCAGGACACCTTTGAACCAAATATCTGTTTTCTGCTATTCGAATATCCCAGCTACACAGGAAGCCATGAAAATTAGCCATTGCCCCGAGAGGATAACTCAGTGAAATAACTGAAAAACTAACCGGCAATTTAATTTTGATTTGTGACAGAGTCTCAAGTTTCCACATCTAAACACAATTTGGAACTGGCAAATAACCTTAACATGTATGTTGGAATCTGGGGAGGAAGCACTCCCAAAAAACTCCACAAAGAAAGGTCCCAGCTGACCAGCAGGGTTGAACCCTGAAAGAAAGCTTCTTCAAGGTTAGTAAATAAAATACCACACAACCTCAGTCAAGTCTCAAGTAAAGTTTTTATTTACTAATTTCATAAGAAGGTAATCCATCAATTTTCTTCCACTTATCCAGTTCAGAGTTGCGGGGGTGCTGGAGCCTATCCCAGCTGTAATAGGGCCAGAGGCGGTGTGCACCCTGGACAGGTCACTAGTCTATCGCAGGGCTAACACAGAGACACAGACAACCATTCATGCTCACATTCACACCTGTGGCCAATTTAGAAACACCAATTAACCTAATCCCATGCATGTCTTTGGACAGTGGGAGGAAGCCAGAGTACCCAGAGAGACTCCTTGCAGGGGAGAACATGCAAACTCCACACAGAAAGGCTCCAGCTGGCTGAAGGATTCAAACCTAGGACCTTCTTGCTGTGAGGCAACAGTGCTAACCACTGCACCACCGTGCTGCCAAGAAGTTAGTCAGTTCTCAAATTCAAGTCTTTGGTAGTGAAGTCTCAAATATGCTAAATCGCACTTGAGTCAAATCAAAGACCTCCTTTTGAATTAAGTTTATATCTCAGAGCAGCAAAGTCAGAATAACATCTCAAGTTCTCTTTTTTTTTTCACATAAATCGAACCTGAGTTCACGTCTCAAATAAGTGAAAACTCAAGCAGAGTTAAATGTTCTGTATTCTGTGAGAGAAGGTGTCAGCTCAGGCAGCACGGCATCACACTGGGATCTAAGGGAAGGCCAGGCTGTCTGACATACTCAGGAACACTGTGTAACACACACCTAAGGTCGGGTTTGGTACAAAGAGTGAGACAGGTAACAGAGCCCCAGGGAAGAAGCTGTGACAGACTTGTTATGTCACTGGAAAAAGGACACTGCAGACTGAAAGGTAAGCACTTGGAATGATTGAGAATGCTGTCAGTGGAGGGATTTGATTAAGTCAGACCTGACAGACTTCAGTGCACAGGAAACACTTTATTAGTGATGCCCCAATGTTTCTGTGCCCAAAGTTTGTTTGACATTATGTCTTTACATATAAATAAGTCAACAGACAAAAGCCTAATCTGATCAACCACTCCCTCTGGAGTGCAGAGGGACTGGTTGATAATGGGAAGTGCAATGACAAACTAAAATTACAGCA
>VUQI01056210.1:21586-33016 GCA_015106735.1 Paratilapia polleni | reverse complement strand
CAAAACTTTTCTTTTCATTTCTTTTGGCATGGTCAATAGTTGTTGTTTTTATTCCAGTTACTTTTGATGTACTACTAGCACTGTTTTTGCCATCCAGTTGGTCCTATCGCAAGAGGATAGTGATGACCACAGCAATGGTTTTTATACCTCTCCTCGTTAAATAAGATTTGGTTCAGGTGATCACCTCATCAGTACCTTATTAGGTAGAAACAGGTGTGCTTGTGTTGGAATTCAAGAGACACTGGAATGGAATGACTGTCATAGATGTAGAGATGCTGATTTCTGAAAAATTTGCAGTGGTCTCTTAATTTTTTCCAGAGCTGTAGATGAAGATGCTGAATTTTGATGAACTGACAGGGTAACAAGACACAAGTGAAACTAATGAGGGTTGAGCAGGCCCTCACAAACAAAATCAGAGAAAAAGAAAGTCGATGCCAAAATAAAATGGGAAATAAGTACAACCTCGTTAAGTAAAATATTTAAAATCCTAAACCATGACACTTAACATAAGGACAGGAAATGAAGGGAAACAGCCAACCTGGCTTTATTGAAACGTAACAAAATCTTGGGCTCACTGTTTAACATGGTATACTGTATTTACTGTATGTCATTTTTAAATAACTGGGAAATGAACTATATATTTCCTATAGCTTGCAATTTGCTTTAGTGTATTTTGCCTGGGAACTGTTGCCATGTAACACTGAGAGGTTGAGGTTTTGCACATACACTGACTAATAGCAGTAAATAATATGCCTTAAAATATGTATGAAGCTTTTGCCATTAACACTCCATATTTCTAGAAATAACCAATGCTTGTGATTGTATGCACTAGATGTTTTTCAGAACATGTAGATGTACATGCTACTTGTGTCAACCTGTGTCCTTTTTAAGTAAATTGGACTGTTTTTTGGGGGTTCTTTTTGTTATTGTGATGCTGAGGTTATGAAAATAAATGCTGTACGCACTGGCAATAATTTTGAAACTGAAAAATGTGTATTTGGAGCACATGAAGAAATCTAACGTTATGGCCTTAGTGAGAAGCAATGAATAAAATCAGATGTTCGTCATGGGTTGGAAATATTGAGGTTTAGCCTAAGGGGTGGGTGGTGGCTTAATTGTTCCTAGCTTGGTCTCCAGACAGATGACTAAGACAATTCTCACACTGTGTTGTCTCAAACAGGCATTTTTGAGTAGTCTAACAAACAAATCTGGTTCATTTTAATGTACATGGATTAGAGCAGCAAAACACGGCAACTCTCCTCCAGGATGGAGGTACAAACGTTTTATTTATAAGTGAGTCTTTTCACATAGCACATAAATGAGTGTAAATGTGTTGTTTGCAAGGATATAACATATCACTAAGGGTGCATGTGCACTAGTAATAAAAGCACAGCTGAGATTCTAGTTTAATGCTTTCAAACAAAAAGTGGAAGAATAGTTTTTGTATGCGTGTGAATGTGAATGTGTGTATTACTTTACCTGATGGGCTCTAATTTGATCTTAAAAACTACAGAAGATTGTGCAACACAGGAGATAAATTCTTACTTTTTATATCATCATCATCAATACAAATTAATGCAAGCGAAGTAGGATAGTATCACAGTAAAGCAGCGGGATACAAGAGGATGGGACACGTTCAATCAGGTACAGGGCTGATTTTAAATAGCGTGTTGTAAATATATTCTACCACCAGTAGAGGGAGACACATGATAATGATAGTTTCTAGCTCAAGTCATAACACTGTAGTTTAAGCGGGGGCAGTATTTTGTTTGTTTTATAACCGTCAAATGAACCAAAGGAAATTCACTAAAATCATATGGTGGCAAAAGAAAATTCCTAAACCCTTTGTAAAATCATGAAATATGATCTGTTCTTCCAGTAAGTCATGAGTATAACTATCCAAGAGCTTTGGATAGTAACAAGTATTTTGTTTTTTTGCTTTTGTGAGAGTTTGAGACCACTGGCTTCCTCAATATATGCAGTATATACACATAGATAGATAGATAGATAGATAGATAGATAGATAGATAGATAGATAGCATTTTCCTTACAAATGTGGCACCATTTAAAGGGAAATAAACAGGCTTTGCAACAGTATGAGATTTATTGCCGAGAAGCATTGTTACAACAAAGAAACAATCGACCAAACAGAAATGTCTTCACTTTTTATGCTAAGTTTATATATTATAACTTGAGGTGGTGTAACACCTCAGCTGTGTTCCACTCATTTGACTCAATCTAGGTTTTGTTGATTTCATTAGTAGAGGTGTGAAGCACAAGGGATATTGGTAGAAATTCTTTCTAAAATTCATTTTTTTGCTACAAATACATGACCTTTTCCTTAACTAAATCTAAAATTTAGCTAAACAGCATAAGCATTTTTACCATATAGGTAGAGAACTGCTTATTTTCTTGTCTGCCAGAGGGCCTCGAAAAACAGAGAGAGAAAACAAAACTCCTAACTCAAAAATAATGCACCACACTGGGAGTCAATCCCTGGTCTCCTGCATGAAAGTCTTATGAATTGTGTTTATATTCCATTGGTGTGGCAATTGAATTAAAAGATGTGCAATATAGGAAATAAATTCATGATAATACATCACAAAAGGGTAAGGTGAATATGCAGAGGTCTGTAAAAGACTACACTGAACCAACTTGTGCATGGTGAGATAGATATGACAGTATGCTCTTCCTTAAGAACATGTCATAAAGCTACATTGTCACTAGAGAGCAGCAGAGATTCAGCACAAGACTGAGTTGGTATTGTTGGGATTAACTCATAATTTTGGTGCCATAGCCTTGTGTTGATTAAATGTCAAATTTGTTACCAATAAAGAGTGGTCACATATTTCACATGAAGTAAACAAAAATGTGTATGTGGAGGGGGCGGGTGGGCATACAGGTTAAAACTAATGCTGTAAATGTCAAAGATCAGTTGACTCACAGAGGATTTAGCTGAAAGTCAAGCTTTTGTTCTAGAATAGAGCAGTGGTAAGACTCAGTCCCTGTGACCTTTTGTTTAAAACCAACAGAGAAATATCTGATCAGCTCAGGATGAGTTACTGTTTTCCTATCATGAGGCCTTTTGATGACATTTTGTTGCTTGCTGCAGAATTTAAAAACATCAAAATTAAACCACTGTAACAATTTTGAATACAGTCACATGTGGCTGAAATTTCCCTCTGTTAAACCTTCCACCCATATTTTTTATTTTCCACCCTCATGACTTTTACCATCTTCGTGTTCAGACCTGTCAGTTTTGTGACACTGCAAAAAGTGGAGCAATAATAGAGCAAGGCGTGGAGAGTTCATGTCCTTGCCCATCCTAATGCTTTTGAGAGATGTAGTCTGGGTCTTAATGAGTTATTGGCGCATCATTATGCTTCATGTTTACAGTATTTAGACATACACAGCTGGTAACTAAGCCACTGCTGAGCTTTTATCAGTCATACATGTTGTGAGAGCTGAGGAATGGATACCCCCTATTCTTACACAGAAAACATACCCATTAAGGTGAGTTTCTTTCATTCTGTGATAAATGAGTTCTGTAGTAAATAGCACACAATGATGCTTGAGGAAAAAAAAGAAAAAAGGGTTTCTGTATTCCTCATAAAGGGTGAGAGGTCCTTTCATTTCACAAGACCCTGTTGAATAGACTGCTGAGTGGTCTTTTTTGTACATAACCAAATACAGTAGACTTCCCTCTGCAGTTCTTTCAGCCCTGTTGGACACACATGCACACACATGGTAATATTTCCATCATTTCAGACACCATTACATTGGCTTACATTCATTTCCTGGAGATGCATTCTAACCTGAAATTTTATGAAAATGATTTTATGATTTTTGTTACAGGGACCCCATAAGGAAGACACATAAGTGCACAAAAAGTGATTGTGTAAACAGTCCAGGTGCCCACATTGAGGGCAATGCGTGGACCAGCACTCATACATACACACACACACACAATGTGCAATACACATCTCAGACAATGGAAACTTTAATCACACTAGTAAACTTATGGGAGGTGAAATGTATATACAATATGTGAGAGGCAAGTGGTGGACTATGTATGATTTCTTGAGGTTTTGATACCTGCTCAGGTTGACTTTTAATTGTTGTGTAATTTATATGTGATGGAGGAGTCTGACAGTTGCGGTATTATCCTCTTACTAGTGGTATACAGTAGAGTGTATTACACAAATCATTTCTAAGCAGTTACTGACATACATAATTTGCATGCCACTTAAAACACAGGTTTCAATTTCTGAAAGACTCAGATGAATTGAAGTACCCCTTCATCACCACCACCTCTCATGTGCCAAATGGATTAATTTCAATAGATTTAAAAACAGATGTGTTTAAAATAATTGGGTATTGATATGATGTTTTTAAATGGTACAGCAGCATTACTATCAGCCTCTCACCACTGGTAGTTTACAGGCAACTGTGTAAATAACAAATAATAACAAATATTGTGTAAACATATTAAATATCTTGTTTGTGGGGTGTTATTTATAATATATTAATCCATTTATTTAAAAATTTTACAATGAAATAATCTGCTCTTATTATGAATTATAATATATTAATTATAATATATTAATTTATGTGATTTTTCTGTAATGCAATAGAAATTGTGAGAGAAAAAAATTGTGCCTAAATGAAATACTTGAAAAATATATGACAATAAAGATTTATACATAAGAACTAAACACCTGTTGGAGCATATTTTCAGACCTCTTGTCCAGCTTTACTGCTACAGCTTGAATCATTCGCTCATTCTCAATGACCCTGCCTACCCTGCTTCTGATATTTTACAGTGCAGATGAAGAGTGTGAAGCTGTACATTTGTAGCCCCGGTGTGCTGACATGTGATGACAGAAGACTGGCAGCTTCTTTCCATCTGGCTTCCCTCTTGGAAGCAGTGTGGTTCACCTACCTGTGTGTGTCTGATAGACTCATACAACCCTGGCTCTTGGCTGACCACCCTACACCCATAAATCATAAGTTCATGACTGTATGCTTCCAGTCTGTTTGTGTCGCAACAGTTGTGTCTGTGCTCATTCGTATGTGTTTGTGTTTGTGGCTTAAAATTTATCCTGAGGTGTTACTGAGAAATATCACAAGGTTGTGGATGCGCATGCACACATCATGCTCACAACAAACTTACACATTCAAAGTGGAGAATTCCAGGAAGAGTCATTTAGTGCGTCACAGTTTCAGTATGTGTGTCTGTGCTTGTCTGAGGCGAATTAACAACTCCAGTCATGTTCATCCCATCCCCACCTCTCTCTCTTTCTCTGGTTTCTTTATCCCCTCTTTTACCTGTCCTCCCATTTGCTTAGGATCCTTGTTTGTGTTGGTTGTGTGTTTTAGGCTATTCTTACTGGGCAAACATGCTCCATTTTCTTGAGTGAGGTTTTGTCACTTTGTCAGAGCTCCTGGTCTGAATCTCACACACATTCAAGCACATGTTCAAACAAACACCTCAAACATGTTCAAACACACCATTTGCTCAGCTAAGTTAGGCAACTGTATTCAATATTTTTATATTAACAGCGGCTTAAAACACCTACTTAGCTGGGAAAGGAGGTCACTTGTAGTGACAAATTATGTCTTGACTCTGCAGCTTCCCTCAGCTCTAACGCTTTTCAGCACTTTACAGCTATTTCATTGGGTGTCTGCTTTCATGAATGTCATTCCCAATATCAAACAGCAGACAGACAAGGTCAGTGACCAGCTGGTGAACGTGCAGGGGTATTTAGCCAAGTCAAGTCATTTTATCTATATAGCACTTATAAGTACAGTACTGTCCAAAAGTCAAGAGCCACCCCTCACTTCTTTATATTTTGCTAGGAAAATTGGAAATAGGTGCAGTGATTTATTGAAACATGCAAACATAATGGAAATACAGTATATAAGACAAAAACAAAGTTTAAACAATTCTAATGAAGCTTGAAAGTCAATATTTCGTATGACCACCTTTATTCTTCAACACAGCCTGAACTCTCTTAGGAAGCTTTCTTGTCATTTCTTTAAGTAGTCTTCAGGAATAGTTCTCCAGGCTTATTGAAGGATATTCAAAGCTTTGGATGTTGGCTGCTTTTTGTTCCATTCTCTGGTGGATCAAAATCTGATGGTACTTTTCTGTGTTTATAATTCCATCTATTTGACAAGATCTCCAACACCATTGGCTGAAATGTAACCCAAACCATGACAGAGCCTCCACCGTGTTTTACAGATGGCTGTAGACACTCATTATTGTACCTCTGTCCTGACCTCCTCTGTACATGTTGATGACAATTTGAACCAAAAATTTCTGATTCATCACTCCATAAGACCTGTTGCCAGTTATTTTTCAGTCCAGTTCTTGTGTAATTTGGCATACCTCAGCCTTTTCTCCCTGTTTCCCTTCCTTCTTGACAGCCACCCTTCCACTGACTTTCTGATGAGGCTTCAGGTCCTGTGTCAGGTTTTTGCTGGATTTTTTCCTATTTCTTAAGGACATGACTTTCAGATACTGGTCATCTGCTGTAGATAGTTTTTTAGGTCTGCCACTTCTTCTTTTGTCCTCCACTTCTCCAGTTTTCTCAATTTTTTTAAGGAGACACCGCACACCATGCCAATATATGCCAAGTTTTGGCTAATAACACTTTGTGAATCACCTTGTTGGTGCAAAATTGTTACTTTATGCCTGTCAAACTGTTTTACCTTTGGCTTTTTTTGTAGATTCAACAAAAGAAATGGATACAAATGATGTGTTTTTGCAACAGGCTGCTAGTAACAAAGTGCCTAAAGATACAATTTAAAATTGGTTCTTTGCTAAGTTGTCTGTTATGTGTAGATACAACACTGGTTCATCCCTTGAGTTAGATGTCTTTTTTATGCTTGAACGATTCATGGGTTAGTATTAAGTGGCTTAACAACAACAAAAAACTTTGAAAATGGTCAGTTACAAGGGCTGGAGTGAAAATGAGTGAAAAAGCAGCCAGTGTCCAAAGAAAACATTTAAAAGACCTCCAGAAATCCTGCAGAACTATTGCTCAAGACCACTTTAAAAAGATACAAGAAAGTCTGGCTCCTTGGAACCAAAATGTAAAGAAATGAGGGGTGGCTAAAGACCTTTGCACAGTACTGTAAAACCTTGAACAAAGTTAACAATTAGCTACTTAAGAGTTCAGAAATTGGCAAAACTAGAGCCAAGAGGAGGCTGAATGTTGGACTTGAAAGTCATTAGAAACATTACTCCCAGTGAATCCAGTGCAAAGGTTGTTCTGTACCTACAGCATGTGTAAATAGATAAATTAAACTGCTTGCCAACACATTTGCCGTGCCAACCTTAATCTCTTTGTAGTCACTGCTGTGTTCACAGTTTGTTTCTATTGTACCTAAAATGCTGAAAAATCAGTTATTTCAAGTTCCATATTAAAGAAATAGACTTCCCTTTGATTTTCCATTGTCAGACTGAAGACAGAGTTTTCAATGTAACATAAAGACAAGGAATATTCTATATTTTTCTCAGTCCTGCTAATTAACAAGTATTTTTTGTGTAGCTAAAGCCTGATGAACTTATACTGTTTGTGCTATAGGGCCTTGCCATTTTTGCAATGTTGTACAGGACTGCATGAGATAAATTTAACACACACTGCCTTGTTTCTCTAAATCCATACCAAATCAGTAGTGTATGAATGCATGACGTAAAAGAGTCCCCAGCAAATATTGAAAAAAATATATTTGTGACCCATTTTTAAAGACTCAGACCTTGGAATAAATTGGTAACTATAAAGATATAACCTTTATTAGCCAATAACCATAACTGGATTGAGCTTTTTCACTTGTAAACAGTAAGAAAATATAAAATATAAAATAAAACAAACTTTATTCATTAACTCTTTAATGTGTCATGACCTTTTATAGTATAGAGTTATGTAAGGTGAGACGGCCTCCAGGCAGAGGTCCTGGGGCCTCTGCGTATTAGGCGTACTGATACAGACAGACAGAAATAGACCCAGAGAGATGTCTCCCCCACAAGAGCTATATTTTGTAAACTTTGTAACTCTGTGAGCCTGTATATATAAAAGCCTTTGAAACTTTCCTGATGCATGTAGCAGCTGCCTGGTCTGCCACTGACATTGGTGGGTTCTTATGGTGTGTTGTCTTTGTGTTGGGGTCCTGGGCCTGGCACCCATCACACACAGGAAACAGGCCCTGGCCCTGAGCTGCACATTAAACACACAGGAAATACACACAGGAAACCATGTCTCAATTCTTTGTGCAAGTCACACTCCTCCATTCTGCATGCCTCTCCTCCAGATCTAAGAGAAGGGCTTGCTGCCAGAGCCCTGCTGCACACTCAGCTGACAACCTGTCTAATTTCTCTGCAGTGTGTGCAGTCTCCTGCAACCCAATCACCCCACATCCTCCACATCCCCCGCTACTGACTCAGATCTACCATGATCTCTTGGACCAAATCTGTTTTTTAGAAAGCAGGAGTCAGGACAGAGTTCACCACTCTTTTTATAGATGCAGTATCACTGCATTAAAAAGCAACAAAATGATACTTAAATGATCATTTGCATTTTCATGCTCTCACGCTTACATAAAAATTCTAAAAATGTTCTCTCAGTTTCAAAATGTTTGTGCATTAATGCCTTTGGAGGTTGTTTTTTTTTAAATATACTTTCCATTTGGTGGGATAACATTTCTGTCTATGCAGCCTGAATTTGAGCTCCTCTCTGTTCCATCTGACATTCACCCCCCCAGTTTTCTCACGGACCTTCTTTCTCTTGGTAAGTGCCACGTCAGGGAAAAGCTTGCTCTAATTCATGTATGCGTGCAAGTTAGACCATTTAAAATCAAATTAAATTGAGGAAGAAAGTAAAGCGACTTACTAGGTGAGGAGTTCTTAATAAAATCTCGTCCTAGTGTGTACTGGACAATTCCTTGCTCATTACAATAGTGCTTGATGATAAATTCCTCCAATATTCTTGAAGTTACCATAGTGGTCCTTGGGCTTTACTGCCAGTGACGTTAACCATATTTAGCACACAATGATTCCAACTCCAGGGTAAATAGAAAGAGCCAAGAAAGAGTCGGTCATGCAAATACCCTGAGAATGAATCTTTCTTGTCTAGCCTCCCATGCCAGGTAAGCTCAAGCCATCATTAACTCCTTAGAGACTAGATAATAAAGGCTCTATCTGTTTACTGTTGATTAATCAATGTGATGTTTGGCTCTGCTTCTTTGGAACGAGCTCTCCTATTTGTAATATCTGCTTCACTCTGATGCCAAAAGCCCAAGAGACTCTTCATCAAACTGGGATAAATGTATTTGTGGATTTATATTAACAACGTAGCTTTTCCCTCTTGTGGTTTTTCAGGGGTTATCAGTAATATCTCTTAGAAAACAATTCTGTGTTTAAATAACCACTGTATTTTTTCCCTCACTTCATTTCAGCCTTCATGCATCAGCACCATCCAAACTCCCCAGTAAGTACTCGGAATGTGTTTATAATAACAAATAACTACATTTGCAAGAAAATGTTTCTTAACAGTTTGGACCATTTTCTATATTTGTGCATATACACTCACTAGCCACTTTATTAGGTACACCTTGCTAGTACCAGGTTGGACCCCCTTTTGCCTTCAGATCTGCCTTAATTCTTCATGGCATAGAAGAATTGTTTCCAGCACCTTGGTGCATTTGAAACATTTCTCAGAGATTTTTTTTTTTTTTTTTGTGTATATATAGCTGTGTCTCTCTTTTGCTCCTTGTCGTGTTGTACTCTTTCTTAGCCTGTCTGTTCCTCAGTGTTGTTTCCTGTGGTTTTTGGATTTTCTTTGTATGAACTTTGTAACAGCCTTGATTAAACGGCTCGTTTTTTGTTTGCATTCTGCCTCTTTGTGTCCTGCATTTTGGGTCCACCTTCACTACACTCCATGACCTGACACTCCCACACCATTACACGCTCACCACCAGCCTGAACCATTGATACAAGACAGGATGGATCCATCCTTTCATGTTGTTTATGCCAAATTCTGATGCTACCACCTGAATGTCGCAGCAGAAATTGAGATTCGGACCAGGCAACATTTATTCAGTTTTCTGTTGTCCAATTTTGGTGAACCCGTGCAAACTGTAGCCTCAGTTTTCTGTTCTTAGCTGACAGGAGTGGCACCCGGTGTGGTCTTCTGCTACTGTAGCCCATCTGCTTCAAGGTTCGACATGTGTGTTCAGAGATGCTCTGGTACATACCTTGGTTGTAACAAGTCATTATTTGAGTTACTGTTGCTTTGCTGTCACCGCGAATCAGTCTGGCCATTCTCTTCTGACTTCTGACATCAGCAAGGCATTTTCTCCCAGAGAACTGCTGCTCACTGGATATTTACTCTTTTTCAGACCATTCTCTGTAAACCCTAGAGATGGTTGTGTGGGAAAATCCCAGCAGATCAGCACTTTCTGAAAGACTCAGACCAGCCCATCTGGCACCAGCAACCATGCCACGTTCAAAGTCACTTAAATCGCTTTTCTTCCCCATTCTGATGGTTGGTTTTAACTTCAGCAGGTTATCTGGACCCTGTCTACATACCTAAATGCATTGACATTGTTGCCATATGATTGGCTGATTAGATATTTGCAGCAATTAGCAGTTCAACAAGTGTACCTAACAAAGTGGCCAGTGAGTGTATATGACCTAAATCATCATATTTCACACGTCGTATACGTAAACAAAGGGAACTCCAACAAATACACAAAAATATCGGAAAAACGGAGGAAATTCAAGACCACTGATTCCTTCTGCATGAGTTTTCAAACAGCAATGATCACTCCACGAGCAAATATGTAATAGGAACCCAGCGTAACTTATAAGAAGCAAAAAGTCTCTCTCACACTGACTAATGTCCATGTTCATGAGACCACCATCAGGAGAATATTCTGCATGGCACAGCTGCAAAGACAATGCCACTGCTCTCTAAAAAGAACACTGCTGGCCATCTGCATTTTGTTAAAGATCACACAGACAAGCCACAAGAATGTTTGAACAATGCTTTTGTGGAAGAATGAGCCTAAAATAGTACTTTTGTTTTAATAAAAAAAAAAAAAAATGCTCTGTTTGGAAAAAGGAAAACACTGCATTCCAGCATAAGAATCTTATCCCCAACTGTGAAACATGTGATAGGAGCATCATGGTTTTTGACTGTCTTGCTGCATTTGGGCCACAATAGTGTGTCATCATTAATGTAAAGTAAAATTTCAGGACATCTGTCCTTGATCGAAATCCCAAGATAACTGTGTCATGCAGCAAACAAAAACCCTCAGCAAACAAGTTCTTCTACCAAACAACTTTCAAAGAAGAATAATACTGATGGTTTGTAACTTCTGACCTTAATCCATTACAAATGTTCTGGCAAGATCTCCAGCATCTGA
>VUQI01056210.1:0-21527 GCA_015106735.1 Paratilapia polleni | reverse complement strand
TTTGTGGTGAGGGGAAGCTGGGAAAGAGAGCAAGAGATAGCAGGGGGAAGACACACAGTAAAAGGCCTCAGGGTGCATTCAAACCTGTGCCTCTGCAATAGTCTTACAGCATATGGTTCATCTGCTGAAATCGCTGAGCTACACCAGCAGCCAAAAATGTGCAACTAAATTAATTTCTCTGAGATGATGTGCAGAATGACAGTTACTGGAAACCTTTGGTTGCAGGTTTAGATGCACAAAGGCGTCACATCACAGAGGTCCACGTGCTTTTGCCATTTACAGATATGAAAATTGGATGATTGTCCTAAATAAATATTTGACTAAGTGTAATATTTTCACCCAATTTGTTTAATTCATGTTTCCTAGTCAACTTTTGTGGGAAAATCAGATAATGTATTAATCCACATTTATACAAAAATATATAGAAAAATTCTAAAAGTTTGTATGCTCCTACTATCACTGTACTATTCAGAAGGTAAGAAGTGGTGAGATAAATTGACTATAAAGTAGCATTGGTTAGTCTTGTGATCAGTGAATGACCACTGATATGAAACAAAGTCACAATGTGCACATTGGAGCCGTCCTCCAGTACAGAGAGTCTTAATTATCTGATGGTTACAAGATTTCTTCAACTTCAAATTGGTTAACTAAAAAATCTGCCCTGGTCTTCCTCAAACATGTCTGTAAAGGAATACAATCATCCAGACGGATGATTGTATTCCTTTGCATGCAATGAATGCTTTTCTCATGCCTATGATTATTATTAAAAATGCTATCTGTCCAAGACCCTGTAAGTGATAAATCTACTAAATTACTGAGAAGGAGAAGCTTTTATGTAGATGTGAACTTCACCATTACACAATTCATCAAATTAGAGTCTTGTTTTGGAGCCTGTCCACCATCTGGTTTACATGTCTGGGCTTCCAATGTGGAGCCATCCATCAGTGAGATAGAGGTCTCCTGAATATTTTCTTTCCCTTTCGTATATTTAAGATCTCTCTGTTAGGGTGTCTGTCTTCAACTCTGTGTGTGAAGGTTTCTTTCACTGTTCTTTCCCTATCACTCATGTACACAGGCATTAAGGCAGTATGAGCACGCATAGCCCAGACACTGAGAGAAAGAGTTCACTTTCAGGATACATCTGGATAGAAAATCCAGAATAGATACACTAATGCTCAGGGTACATTCCTCCCACAATACATACTTAAAAAAAATAACAGGCCACAAAGTCAAGTCCAGCCAACAATACAGGTACACCATCTGATAAGAGATGATGGCTCAGCTGATACCCCTCTGCATCATATTGGCAAATCTTGTATAGGGAGTGGTTTAGTTGCTTTACCTTCAGTTACTGTGGCCTCTGGAAGCCACTTTGCATGTGTCTAACTTAGTCAGTATCATGTCTGTTGTCACTGATACCTGTTCATTTCTGCACGTTGTCATGCTGCTGCTCTCTCTGTCTCATTAGATAATAACTGGCTATTACATATACTGAACAAAAGCCTGGTCACAGAGGCACATTTTAAGTTTTGTTTTTTTTATACTGTTCTCAGATCCTCTTGACTGACTTTTCATTCCCACCAAAGCTTTTTTCCTGTACTTTGAAACAACTAAATGATAAGTACCACGAGACCAAAGGGGTACAATAAAATCCATTCAGTCTAGAAAATTACAAGCAACCAACTAAGGTCTTTCAATGAGTATAATGTTTTCTCTTCTTCTGGATCTAGTCAGCACTTTGGTTAGTCAATCCTAGTCAACTCTTATAGGTTACCCAGATTGGAGGGCCCAACTATAGTCCAGCCCAGTCCATGTAAAGCATGGCAGAGAAATAGCCACAGTAATGTAATATGAAGGCAATTCAAAGATCAAGCTGCATTCTGTGAGAACACATATCACAGAGCAGTAAACATGGGAAATGAGCAATGATGGGAGAGTTGTGATCAAGTTTGTGTGATTCCTTTGAGCTTCCTTTAAACGGAAAGATAGATTTGATTTTAAGGCAAATATTAGGCTGTCCATATGTAACACTTTGAGCCCTGACTTAATTGAAAACCAACTCCCAGAGTTTCAGGCTTTTCTGGCCCCCTCCATCAGCCCCTTGGGATAGAATGACCTCTTCCTCTTCAACCTCTGGTGACCTTGTGCCAGGATTTGAGTGGCTGACTGATGCTCACCTGCTTTTCATTACCTAGCAGTTGCAACATATCTCACAAGAGTATTCGTCATTATATCTTATGCAAAGTTAAATAAGTATTGAATTGGTTTAATACTTCACATTTCTGACATAAATCGGAAATGTCGAGAAGCTACATGGTGTGTGTAACTTGATACATGTGACAAGCTGTATTTTCCTCTTCAAGCACCTTAAGGAAGCCTGTGTGTATGTATGACCCCACAGTTTCATGCATGGAGAATTGGATAAATGGCAGGTTAGCTCTATGTAAAAGCTGATCATCTGTGCCTGTATTCTGTTACCCGGCGCTGACTTACCTGACATGTGTTCAGAGAGCAGGATCCAGATGGAGGCATGACACGTTTGAATAGAAACGACCATGAGGATCATCATTACATACGCATACAAAAACACTGCACACACTCACACGTATGTGCACGTGTACACATTTATGCACATCTGCACCAAGGATCTCTGCTTCAAGGTTTAGTTAAAGGTCTCAGTGACCTGAATTTTTCCATGTAGGAAAGTGCTTCTGAATTTCCTCCATTTGCAATTTGTTACACAGGAATAAGGTTGCAGGTAACATCAACGCAATGTAAATCAGGCCCAATATTGACTGAGGGACCATGTCCAGAGGCACACTCCCAACTGCTTTTCTTTGTAAAGTTATTCCACACAGCATCTCAGCACAAAGTCATTGCTCCCCCTGTCAAGATCTAGACTGGCTGACGTCTATGAGGTTAATGAGAAGGAAAGCAACAGTATTTACAGGGTCATTATACTCTTAACACTCTCAGTTTATACCTAGGCATTACAAGGACTGGGGGTAACAGACCAGACATGAATGACAATGGAGAGAGTGGTGGTAGTGTCTTACTGCATGCATGCTATGTAAGTTTATTGAACAGATGATACTGCAGCTAAACCAACCATGTGCTGCACATATGTAAACATCTGAAGGCAGACCCGTGGCATTAAAAACACTGTGTGTCACTGCTGATATTGGATGCTGTACCCATTCTCACATGGGCACTTGGTGCTCACGTAGTGTTGCTTAGAATTAGTCAGCTTGTGTTCTTGTATTAGTTATTATAACCAGAAAAAGGGTAAGTGAGGTTGAATAATGAATCTACACCTGTAGAATAATATAATTACAAAGCATCTTACCAAGCATTTACTACAGTATAAAACACAGAGAAATATTGTTTCTTCAAGGAAATATCAAATCTTCACTTCGCAGAACAGTATAAGTACAGAGTTTCTGTCTAGAGAGCTGTATTCACATTCATTAGTTTTTTTGTGCTCACTTTAAATCTGAGTTTAGCACATGCACACGTGAGCATCAGTTCAGTACATGTCAACAAGTCATTCATGATCCTCTATATGACATGCAAAAGACTAGAAACTTGTGTCTAGTAGTAATTTAAAGAATTTAAAGACTATAGCTGAATGTTTTGTGTTAAAACAATATCATACATTAATATTTATTCAAAAACTGAGTATTTTAGATACAGAATCTTACACCATGTCTGGAGGGGAGCTTGGAGTCACCTCTAGGTTTCTGATGAGACATGTCCAAGTCCAAAGAGGGCTGACAAAGTGACAACACACTGAACGTAAATGAATATATGCAGATGGAGCTCGGCCATGTTGGTCCTCGAGGGGACTGACCTCAGGGTTAACTACTCTGCTAAGTGCTGTAAGTCGTAAAGCTAAAGGTGCGAGAAAAGGATCGTAAATCGGACTTGCTGTTAAGAAAGGGCTGGTGTGGTAATGATGATGGTACGTGTCTCAACCAAAGATGTTTAATTCCCTGTGGCATTGCCTCATACTGGAACTAGACAGGATTACTCTGCTAAGTGCTGTAAATCTGGCTGTACAGCACAAGTGGCCACAGCCACCATCTAGTTGTGATGTGATGGGTGCTGTCAAAAGCATACACTGTATAAATTTATATATTTTTGATGCTGCTGTCAAAACATTCAAAATTTGACATAACTCCATTTTGAAGGGCATTATGAACAGCAGCACAGCTTGAGAGGAAGTCCTTTTTCATCTGTAAAAACAGTCAAGTCATCCAACCTTGACTTGTGGAGGTAAATCCTGGCTAGCACTGCAGATTTGAGGGTCTGCACAAGTGAGTATTGGTTCTGCTGATTTAAATAACAGGAAAAGCCTCTTTGATTCCAGTCACATCCTGTGAGCCAAGCATGGATCCTTGAAGCCTGTTGTGGTAGGTGGTAGGTACAATGACAGTGTATCCCCTGGGAAATATTGCCTTACACTGCTGGTTTTTAGATCAGAAATAGGTTTCAGGATGCTATGGTGCAAGTATTTTTGAATAGTGGAACAAAGCAGTGTTTTTAAGAGGAGTATCGATGTCATATTTGGATGATATTCCTTATCATCGTGTACTGAAACAGGAAAGACTATATTGTACTGAACCATGCATTTCCTTCCTTTGAAGAGTATTTTGCACAAAACAGGTATCTGTAGGACTATTAAATATTTTTCTCCACAAATATAAAACTCATTCATGTATTGCAGTGGTGTTCATAAAGACAGAAAAATGTTCATCATCACACATGAACAGAAATCAAACTGTTAGTGCGTTTCACTGAGAACTCACATTTTCTCACAACAGGACTGAAAGCCTAACTTTCCACTACCCGTCTTTTTAGAGGCTGGTGTCACTAAAAGGGTTCGGTCCTGTCCAGTTGGATTTGAGTGGTGCAGCAGGCTCTGGGGCAGGAATGGAGGGACAGGAGTTGCAGTAGCTCAATGGGCTACTCCACACAAGCTTGCTTTGTGTGGAGAGCTGTTTCCTGCATTCACAGGAAACTCTCATATTGGAAACAGATTTTCTCAGATGGTTGATCTGAGCCAAAGCCCAGCTGAAAGCACTCTCAGATGCTGCAGAGTGCACACAGAAAAGGAAGAAGGAACTGAGGGAGGTGGCAGCTTTGAAACTCATCCCCCTCATCTTACAGGGTGTGGGGTATTTCCTTCATTATTTTCTCTTTTTTATGAGCACATTTTTTTTTTCTCTCTCTCTCTCTCTCTCTCTTTCTTTCACTGTCCTCACAAAACGGCCTCCTTTTTTTCTTCACATGCAGGTCTCATGTTTCACTGCTGAGTGCTGTTTGGTTTTTCAAATGTCAACACACAGGAGTCTGCCTGGGTGGAGGAGTTACCCCAGCCTCAGCAGTGGAGTGAGGACCAGGAAGAGCTGTGGTCAGATGGAACTTTCAGGGTCCAAACATAAATACAGCATGCAACACACCGACCCAGCACGCTTTTAAACCCTCAAATAGAGGAAGTTAACATATAAGCATCACACCGCAAGCAAGTAGTCATCTATTGGGTGTATAAAACTGTCAGGAGAAATCCAGCTGACCCTGGACTCAACCCAAACAATCTCTCTGCTACATGTGGACACACACATGTCTGGGTTTTGCACATGCAAGAGTGTGGATACATTCTTAGTAGTTTAGTTTCTTGGCCTGCAGTACGTGGCTTATCCTGGAGAGAAAGTTTAATTGCAAAACTGAAATAAAAGCAAACACATAACATTCATTACAGAATTTCTCACAAAAAATAAAAAAGAATTAGTTCCTGCTGTCACATATTAGTCACATATTATCTTAGGTAGGTTCATTTCTGAACTATATCATTTGCACTGGTGACATTGTTAGGTCATCAGTAGGATATCATTTGTGAGGTCACAAAACAAATATCGAGACACAGCCCAGTGTGTTAAACCAAGCAAAGTGCATATGAAAACGTTAAATGCAACTGAGAGCTGATACTTTTCCAAATGCCTTTAACTGGCTAAGAATAAATCTTGCCCTATGACTGCTGGGACAGGACAGGCTTCACCCTTAACACTCTGGTTTCAAATCTGCCAGCCAGCTGGGGCCTTTCTGTGTGGAGTTTGCGTGTGTGCCTGCACTGGTTCTCTCTGGGTAATCTGGCTTCCTCCAACAGTCCAAAGACATGCACCTTAAGTTAATTAGTGATTCTAAATTAGTCATAGATGTGAATGTGAGCGGGAATGGTCTCCCTGTGTTTGCCTTGCAATGGACCGGTGACCTGTCCAGGGTCTACTCCACTTCTCGCCCCATGATAGCTGGGATAGGCTCCAGCAACCCATCTTTTTAGATCTTTTTAGATCTGTGACAAATTATCTCACACCACTGATGCCTCAAAAAGATGTCACCAGTTCAAATAACATAGTTTACAAATGTGAACTATCCACTGACGATGGCATCTCCCTGTGCTGATGCTGACATGCCTGTGACAGCAGGCACTGCACTAATATGACTTAATTTCGCAACGAGAATGGCATTCATAATTATGTCACTCTTGATGCAGCAAGTCAGCAAGACAAAAAAAAGTCAGTTGCTTGAGTCTGTCAAGGTATCACCCAGTAGCCACCACCATACTCCAAGACTGCTGTAGCCAGGATTACCATGGTGATAACCCTGAGGTCAAGGGAAGTGTGCCAGGGGTGGGACCCCCCACAATGCAGGCAAGATCTCCAGAGGCCACACTGTTACATCTCTGGACATTATTGTTTACCTCATGCCATTTCAGAGTGACCAAAGAGAGCAAACTGAACAAAAACATAAACAAGAATTTCTGCAATAATTTCTTGAGTCACAAGCTTTTTGGAAAGGAAACAGGATCACACTGACAGTATAGTTCTGATTAGATAAACACAGTGAAAATATGTGACTGCAATTCATTCTTTATGTATGAGGTTTCTTAGAATAAATTTTTTTGTGATTGTGATTTTTTTTTTAACCAGGATGAATGGTGTAAAACGTTCTGTGCTGTGTGTAGTACAGATGTGAGGTATCTGGCTATACAAATAGCTCCATCTTGACCAACTACAATGTAAATGTCAATTAATACAAAAACAATAGTAATCTCACAATATAATATATAGAACTCAAAGTGACTGTGTACCATGTACTCATCCTGATAATTTATGTGCACTTTAAGTACTTTCACTGAACTGATATTCTCATTGCAGGACTTGTTATAGTGTTTTTACATTGCAGTATTGCAGTAAAGAACCTCTTCCACTTGTGCTATAAGACAAAACTTGTCTTGGTTTTTGTCTATGGATTTTCAGGCTAGTAGAGTGACAGAAGAAAAGAATAATAAAGACTGAAAGATCAGTATATGCATGACTTGATCTAGCCTGGATGTAATTTTACAGTATTTTAAATAAAGTTTATAATGTTTCTGCAGAAGTCAATTCTTTGAGGATTTCCCATCTTTTTTTTCCTGTTGGTGCTGTATTTCTCACTAATCTTCATCTCTGTAAGCATCCTTTTATTCTGCTTCAGTCTTCTTCTATCCTGTGTGCTGCTTTGGGTGACTGCATATCTTTTGTCCTTCCATGTTGGTGGGCCAAATCTCATCTTACCTTCCAGGTGTTCTAAATGAGCCGGAGGAATCTTGGCAACTTGGCAGTAAGCTGGATCTTGGGGCGCCGAGGCAGATGTGGGCAAACTGTAAACTTTACACTTAAATCATTCAAAACAACTGTCCCACTAGATCCATTTATTACCACAATACCACAACTCCAGCCATGCTTTAATTATAAAACAATCCTGACATCAACCAAAGCATCAGGGCACATGCACATGCACTATGACTCACTTGGCACATAAATAAACTGCATGAGAGAGAACATATGTGGTGTAGGTTATGGCAAAGAAAGGCTTCTTCGGCTGTCCTTGAGGGAGACTGTGAGCGTGTTCACAAACCCCTACACATGTAGTCAGGGAGCTCCAAACAGCGGTTAGTGAGAGAAAGGTTTCCCTCCAATCATATTTTATTTACCGGTCTGCCACAAATATGTTGATTTTTGGACGAGGCTTCAGGGTGTGTTCTGTAACCTTCTGCTGGGAAAAATGTGCTCTCTCTGTCGTTTTGTGCCTCTGCTCTTGTCTATATTTGAACATCAAAATCTCCACTGTGGTAAACCAGATGCTCTGCTCTGGGTTTAGACTGGTAGTTTTTCCTTGGCGTGGTTTTGTGATTAAATACTGGGACAGAGGAGAGCAGCTGAGCAGATCGGACCTCTCACCACAAACAGGGATCCTCATACTGCAAAAACTGCTCTATGGTCAAAGGGATATGAGAGCTGTTATCTTGCTGACTGCTGAATGCAAAGCGTACTTTGTATACTCTGTTATACTTTTCCTGCTAAATATGTTCTATCATAATAAACAAAGGAAAGCCAACATTTTATTGTCCATTATCCCGCACAATCTGCAAACACTGATGAATTTGGATAAGATTTAAAAAATGCTTCAGCAAATATCACACATCTGTTTAAAATAGCAATGCAAATGCAAGCAAATCATTAAAGTTCAGCAAAGTGATTTTAAGCAAAAGCAAACGAGCTGCCAGAGTATATATGCCCCACAATGTTTATACTCCATTTCCTATTTTCGTTCCGCATATTTTCTATCTTGTTTTGACATCTTGCCATCACCCTTATCTTGTCGAGTCTAGTCGTCCTGGTGCAAACCTCATAGCACATATGCATGGTTCAAAAAACAAAGTGGTCCTTTCTTATAATGCATTCAAAAGGTTTCCATGCTGCTGCACAGTACTGCTGCTAACAGCTATAATAAGGTGTTCACCTGCTCAATTTAGTTGACACCTGGACCTGAAAGAATATAGGCTTCACATATATTCTGAGTCATATCTTTGATAAGCTTCTTTCAGCTGCTCCCTTATTTGCAAGGGGTTGCCGCAGTGGACGGAGCTGCATATTTTTATAACAGATGCCCTTCCTGATACATCCCTCCCAGGGATTTGTGTCTCTTCCCCGGCTTAAACCTTAACTACTACACTATTACATTACTACTACACTTAAGTCAGATCAGTGATTAAAATAATTAAACTGACAGTTCTACATTCTGGGAAATATGGTTATTCACTTGAGAAGATCCCTGCTCAATACTAAAGTCATATCTGAAGCAAAAGGCAATGAGCTGAAGGCAATTAATGCTGCTCAGCCTAAAGTTACTAAAAAAAGCAGGTAGACATGTGGCCTTTTTCTGTCCGAAGGTGATCAAATCTGCACAGAAACTCCATGTTGAGCAAAATGCTGCTATTTATTTATTTTTTGAACAGTTACTTCCTGGGGCCCTTTCATAATCCACATGATGGGGAAATCCCAATTTTTTTCCTAGTATCTCTGATCTTATAGAAGTAGAGCAAACATTTCATACCTTTCCTTTTGTTTTTTGCTTGTCTTTCATGTCACTTTCAGGAATAGCAGTGGATGTTATAAATCACTTTAAATCACTTAACTTACTTCTGCTAAAAGCGTTGTATTTTCTGCCTATTTAGTGCAACCATTTTTTCTTAAGCTAAGGAATCACCATTATCAGTATCTATGTCGTGTATCTATGTATTTGTTTAAAAATAGTTAAGTACATGCAACAGTAGGTGAATATATCCCCATTCAATGAGCACTCATGTTCAGCACTAAGCCGTTTTTAGCTCAGTATTTTGTTTAATCTGTTGCTAATCTGCTGGGCCTGGACTGTGCAGTCAGTTGAGTGTAAGTTTTATAGCTAAGCTGCCTATTATTTCATGCATCAGCTTATGACTGTTTGTGTGGCTTTCACGATCTGTTAATGTGCTTTGAAAGTAAAGAAATGCACAGTGATTCACTGAGCTGAGCTGACGAAGGTGCTCTAAGTCACCATTTAGTCAGTGACAATGGTAATTCTGTACAGTCTTCACTGATAAAGATTTGTGAGTTCATTTATGCCTCTACTCAGTGGGAAAGCATGCACGTACAAGCCCTACATCCCAAAATATCTAACTTTTCCTTTAAAGGATTTTTTACACATTGACAAGGTGCATGGCATCAAACACTGTGCAGCATGTAGCAGCATGCTGGCATTTAATGTCTGCAGGCACATTTGCAACCATGTGTGTATGCTGTTGCTGTTTTAATAAATAAATAAATAAATAATTTTTGTAACATGTGAACGAAACCAGAACGACATATTAGTAGTATTCATAGGTCAGTTAAAGGTCATTCCCTTCTTATATTCAGCCAGGGCTGTCTTTTAACAGGCTACAGAAAAATTATGCACTCATCACCTGTGATCAAAACTTCAGCCAATAGCATAGTACTGGTTTAAGGGATGCCAGTACATTATTTAGACCTGACTACTCACTAAACCCATACAAGGGCAAAGAAGCAAAAAAAAAATCAACTCAACTCTTCTTTTGTGGTTTGCAGTCTGGTGTCAATTATCCTGATTGGACTGGGTATGCTGTGTGTCCCAGCACAACAGCCACACACCATCAGGTGTGAGACCACATGAAAAACCTGAAATAAGAGATGGGGTAGTGAGGGGGGCATGGGGAGTTGACCACTGGTATATTCCAGCTGTGATCCACTCAACAGAATTAGACTTTAGTTTTAGTCCTTCTAAGCCAAACTAACTGAAATCGGATTTCTTGACAAAATGGTGCACCATTTTAAAAACTGGAAAAGCAGCTTACTCTCATTTCCCTGATGCTTGTACCAGGGTTTTACAAGGAGTTTTGCAGTAAAAACAAACATGTGGGATGTGTTACTGCACTGGAAGGGCAGATTTCATTGATGTCATTTTGGGCCAGTGCAAGCATACAAGTGGCTCCACAAGCAACAAAAATAACCCCTCAGTAATATCTGGGAATGTGAAATACTTCACAGTGCACCTCAGGGCCAAATTTTGCTGAAATACTGATTAATTTGATGCTGCTATGCATGTTTTTGGAAAATGTGATCTTCTCATAAGTTTAAACTCATATCTGTGGTGCATCAAAACTCCCAAGATGTTGCCTGTGGTCAGAAGCAGCCTGATAAGCTTCACCTGTCACTTTCATCCAAATATGGTGTTGGATATATAATGTATAACCCTTCGTCTCCACATCTGCCTCACTTGCTATTGTTTAGACAAGTTGCTGTAAACGTCTGCCCATAGGGAGGACTAGCAGAAGGTAACTACACTGTTTAAACTCAGCGGCTTTCAGTGCTTTTTAAAGTATCTCCTTATATAGCCCTGTATCATCAGTTTGTTGGGCTGCAGATTTCATGTCCTCCAGAGCAGCAGACAGTGGACCTCTATTGTAAAGGCAGCCTTCAGGGTCCAGGAGGTCACTGTGTGCACCATAGTTCAGGCCTTTTTTAGTTCTAGTGGACTCTTGTGTCTTTGTGTTCCTCTGCTCTTGTGCTCTTTTTGCCACACTTACTTTTCATATTGTTTACAGTCCCAGCGGTCTGCAGAAGCCTCTGCTGTAAAATAGTAGGCCACACTTAGGGCTAGTCTGCTACAACTGACCCTATTGATCTTTTTCAGCAAACATGACATCTGCTCAGCACTAACTGAGAGAAATTTCATGTGTGCAACTGTCAGCCACTATAGCAAAGTGCCAGACTGTTGTAAAATCTAATTGTCTCAGTGGTTTTAACAAGTAAGTGTTGTTTACTGACAGGCAACAATAAAGGACTAAAGCAGAGTTTAAGATGAACACTCAGTTAAGTGTGCTTTTCTTTTCCACACGCAAATTAAAATTGAAAAAATTCCCATGCTGAGTAGGCCATATCTTTTTTCATTGATCACTAAATTCAACAGCCAGTTTTCAAGAAGTAATTAAAGCAGTTAGCCTGGGGAAAACGAATGGTCTGCTTTTCCAGCAATAAACTTATTTGCTTTCTTATCAAGAGCTGATTAATGACACTCTCATATGTGAACAGTGCAGCAAGTTAGCTTAGCTTGACAAAAAATAATCATCTAGCAGCACCTCTAATGCACACCTATTATACCTGCCTGCTATGTTATTGTGCGATGAATCTGTTTAAAAAAAAAAAAAAAATTAAAAATGTAAATTTGCAATTTTGCTATGCGGTTTGAGTATCACTGTTTCTTGGCTGATAGCAATAACTTCCTGGAGTCTTGCTGTCACTGTGATGTTTCACACAACTTCTAGTTTTTGTACAGACTAAACAAAGAAGATAAAACATGTTTATAAAAGATCTTTGAAAGATCAGGTACGATCTGGTAGGCTATACTGACCTTTAAACAAAGCAAAACAAGCAATTTCAGCCTGTTTCAAGCTAAGATAACTGGCTGCTGGTTCTATCTTCATATTAAATGGGTAAATAGGAGAGTGCTACTGACATTCTCATTTCAAGGTTTTATGTTTATCATTTTTATGTTTTTTTTTAGTTATCATTATCTATCCATTTATGTCATATATATACTGTATTGTTATGTCCATTCCAGGAAATATACATTATAAAACTGACATTTATTTTGTTTCAGTCTGAACTATGGCTCTTTAGTGAGTGAAGAGAAGAAATCTTTAGCAGATACAACAGAGCTGGGTGAACCAATTAAAAAACAATTAAACTGATTGTGGGTTGATTTAAGAACTCAGCCCAATAAAGAATGTCTCAGAATCCATAGTCTCTCAAATCTTTTAACTATGGCATGATATGTGCTGTGTAGCTAGTGGACTGCACTGTGTAGAATGTGGGCATCAGAGATCCCAGCAAAGAGAGCAGACTGAAGGGCGCACATCACTTCAGGGTCCAGGGGTCATGAGGAGTCACACTTCCTGTAGCCTGTGCCGTCGAACCCCTGCTGACTGCTTTACTGGCTCACTCATTGTTCAGATTTATCATCCCTGCCACTGATGTGGCTTCTCACAGAGGCCATTAAAGACCAAAGAGCATCACCCCAAACCAGATGTTCCACCTAACAAAGTCTTCGGTGCAGTTTTTCACTGAAACATACAAAGTGCATGAAAGATGGGCTTGAGAGCAATCTGTAGAAAGTCATAACATAAAACATCCCTGCAAATGAAAAGACCTTTGCAGGTATAAGACACTCCTGCTTTGGACTGGAACAACCACAACGTCCATTGGAGGAATTCTTTGTACAGCATTTAAAAACTGATTATATGTACTGTACTACTATCCTACCTGAATAAGGCCCTTTAAGTTAAACACTTAACATCATGATTTGGACATTTAAATGACACTAAAATAAGCTAAGTCCAGCAAATTACAACCAACCAATAAGAGAGCAATACTGGAACAAACAACAACAACAACAAAAAATCCCTTAAATGTATTTCAAACTATAGGTTACTGCTATTTACCTCGATAGGAAAAGGAATGTGTTTGGGGAATATAACTATGACCATATGGTGATCATGGAGAAGAAAAAACTCAAAAGCAGGAGGAAAAGCAAAGAAAAGAATGTTTCATTTGTTTAGGGTTGTGTCCTCAAAGATGATAAATTATGTTATGCTACAGTATTAACTGCATGACAACAGCAGCTCAGTAACAAGAATTCAACCCATTTATGCATGCATCAAATAAAATTAGCCAAAAAAATATTTTTTGGAAAAAGAAAAAGAAAAAAAGTAGCTGCTCTCTAATTAAGTGATTTAGTTACCACAATTAATACCATTCAGCCATTAGTGCTGTACTGAAAAACATTTGCAGTTACAGACTTTTTACAATAGGAGGGAAATTAGTCAAAAGCTTGCCTTTGCATTATTTGGTATATTTTGAGGCTACTAAAATGTGGCCAGTGTATTCTAATCACAATCACTCATTAAATTTATTGTTTTAATTATGTTATAAAAATACTAAACAAGACTGTATTACAGATTTGCTTTTGCTTTTTTCTGTCCTATTTTAGATATACAGAAAAAGTCAACAAGATTGTGACCTCACTTGGCCCACTTTTAATTATTGACTTTTGTACAGAAAAATGCAGGGGAAAAAAGCATGAAAACCCTCTGAGCAAAGACCTCAGAATTTTTTTAGACTTAAATTGACCATCAACTTAGTGAAAGTGATGCTCCCTCCACTAACAGTAAGAACAAGGACTGCACAGAACATACACATAATTTAGCTGTCAGGAGCTGGTTTAAAGAGCTTATTTTTTAGTTATTTTGGTGTCTATGTGATGGTCTGTGGTGTAGCTTTGTTTCTGTTCTGGAGAAGGGAAAGTCTTCTGAGGTCAGGGCAAAGAGAAAGGGAAAGATGAAAGGAAGAACGGAAGATGTACAGAGAATGTGAGAAAGACAGACTAGAGTCTGGTGTGGTCTGATGATGTGACATGAAAGCTCTCTGTCATTCATAGTGGCATCTGAAGTCAGTGCTGAAGGATCACCCCCCCACACACACACACACTGCTGCCTGCTGTGCTACAGAAGCAGAATGTGGCTGAAGAGTCAGGGGGGGATGATGATCACATCAATCCTATTAGGAGAGTGCATGTGCAGAAAGCAGCTGTACACAAAGGAGCACAGTATTCACCTCTTTCAGCTGATGGAGGAGGGTTTCACATGCCAGGTTGATAATGGCATTAGCATCTAATCAATGACAGCACTTCAGACGGCTGCCATTGTAGATGATGTACATTTATGGCCTACTTGTGATGATCATGTGCTTTCTTATTTGTCTAATAGTGACAGTGAGGGAACCAGTAAACAAACAGCCTCTCCTGACTTTTTGATTCTCCTTATGTAAAAGAGATTTAGGCAGTTTTCTTTTTGAGATCCATGTGTCAAATGAGGGAACATTTTGCTGACCTAATATTTAGACCAGTTCCCAAGTTGAAATCCTTTTAATGACAATTCTCAATTATCACCTCTTGGTTTCACAGCTGTGGTCCGGCGCAGAGTGTGACTGACTGAGCAAACATGCGCTTCTTACCAAACAACAAGTCACGTGTCGTGTGACAGTTAAAATGACTCAAACAAATTAAGCCACTGGCACATCACAGTGCACACATGCATGCTCTGCAGGTTTTATGTGTAATTAATTTCTAGACTCTTAATAGTTTAGCTTCAGGGGTGCCTTAGAAGGTGTCAACTATTCATCATCATGTGCAGGACTGAGTGTCATCCAATTTAACTTTTTCACATATCTATTTTTAAAAGACTAGACTGGTAAAAAATTACCCAAATGTTGCAACTCTTAAGTTTTTTTTTAACCTTTGTTTAACCAGGGAGTCCCTTGAGATTAAAATCTGTTTTTCAAGTGAGACCTGGCCAAGAAGGAACACCATTACAAGGTTACAAAAATTATAAACTCAAATATAACATGAACACACATAGGACAAACAAAGCAAAGTAACATAATACAAAATACGAAGTCCAGTTTAGGAGTATCGGTTGCACTCTGCAGTTACAGAATACTTTTTAAGAAGTCTGAACTCTCCCAGGGAGATAAAAACATCCTGCTTTAGTGGGTTCTGAAAGTTACTGCATGACCAAGGTAAAATATACATTTAGTTTTTGTCTTTTCTGAAAGTTTTTTTTCCTTTTCTCTGTTTTCTTGAAATATTATAGTACAAACTGTTGCTTACTGTGCATTGCCGACCATGGTTTGTGGTGGTAGTAGGTAGGTTAAAAGCAAAAAGAGACGTTAAAATAAATACTTTTCATTAATCTGAATATATCCTATTTTAAACACATGCATTTTAATAAAAGAAAAAAATTATAAAATAAAAGTGTGCCATTAATGGACATTGCTGCTTATACCACTCTTGTGTAAGTATGCTAAATATGCAGCTACATCCAAAATCCAGTTAGCTTAGTTTAGCATTAAAAAAATCCTGGAAGCAAAGGAGACAGCTAGCCATTGTTGCAAAGGGAAGGAAATCCAGCTACCAGCATGACTAAATCTCTGGAGTTGGATGTTCAGTTTCTACAGTAATTTCATGTTTGTGTGAACCTTTTTTTTCCATAGCCATCCCATATAAGATTACATTAAACTGCCAATGCAGTTTCCAAAAACCAAGAAGGTGACGGCAAACATGCTTAACCCAAGGCTTCAAAACAGGGGTCCACAAACTGAGTGATGTCACAGTGGAAATGTTTGTCTTTTTTCTACAGTCTAAGATCTGCACCAGAAATAAAAAAATTAATTTAATGGTTGTTTCACACATTACTGTTTGTTCTGTCCTTCTCTTTGGGGTTTGTCCTAAGGGGAAAAAATGGCTGCGAGCTGGAGTTTCATACTTAGCATACAGATCAACAAGGGGATTTCCCAAAATGTTGAACCATTTCATTGAATAAATACAGGGATAATTACTATGTTGCAGCAGCAACTGTACACCCAGCTCTTGAACATGGTTGAGTGGCATAACAACCAGGAAAACCCATCTGTGTCCTGATTCCACCTAATTTGCAGTAAAAACACAGCATGCTTGTAGGTTTGCCGGGTTAACTGATGCTGCTCCAGTGTATTTCATCTGTACCAAGAGAAACACAAAGCTACTCAGCCGCAGAGCGGAATATCGCTTAAGCACTGCCTGATTTCACTGTGTAAATACAGGCATGAGGTTTATTTGTACTAGTGTTGCTGATGTAAGCTTGTATTCAAATGCAGACAGTGAAATGGCAGAACAGAAATCAAAATTGGAACAGAAATTATCTCCTGATTAGATTACAGAGTGTTTATGTGACTAAGATGATACAGGGCTGAATGAGGTCTCCTGTGTGAACTGATAAGTTCTATGTTCTGACTATGAGCGAGTCCATTGATAGATGGAATATAAAAGTATTTCTGCTAGCCAGAGAGATTCTTTATGTGGTGTCATATGTACAGAAGAAACTACAGCTTTTCCACTGACATATTAATCCTCAAGTCGAAGTTTTTCTTTTTCTTTTTTATCTTGACAAGTCAAAGGTGATCACATTTGTCAAATCAGATGCAGTGTTTGGGGGAGGGGTGATGTCTTGCGAGTAGGGTGGGTTGTCACAAGTCACAAGGGGCCACAGAGGTGACAGAGCTCAATGCCACAGTAATTAGCAACACAGTGGTCAGCCTGTGTTGTCAGATGTAAAAATGGCTGTACTGGTCCACCCTGCAGCTACACAGACGCCGTGGTGCCTCGGGTCACCACGAACGCCGTGGTCATAAAGTGGTTGACATCACGAGCTTATTAGCTCTGTGTGTCTGTGTACAGCTAATTTTATGGGGACCATTTTGAGCTTTGCACCATCAGAATGAGGGCTTTTTTGGAAAGTGAGGACATCTGGCCACCCCTCACTTCATCACAGCTACTCAAAGGCTGCTTGAGGGTTAAGACATGGTTTTAGTGTAAGGGTTAGGCTTTGGTTAGGGTTAGGGTTGCTGTTAGGTGGGATTTACGGTCCTGCGTTGGTGCCCATTTGTATTGCTCTTTGGCTATGTGGAGACATGAGCTATAGAGACACACTCTGTCCTCCAAAAAAACCAACAGCTTGTGGACTGATGACAGTGCGTCAATAGAATGACGATAACTCGAAAAGTTGGCTTAAACAGGACAGGGAACGACAGCGGGCAGAGTTTACATGTTCTGCTTGCGTGGGTTCTCTCTGCCTAAATAATGCTGAAAGACTTTTAAGTCAATTGATACATTTTAATGCATCGGTTTGACAGCTTGAAACACTTGAGAAGAGCAAAAGAAAAAGAAAAGAAAAAAGAGCTAAATATGTTTTAAAGCTAACAGATTTACAATCATTTGTATCAGTGCTACTCCATAATAATGTGAAAAGAGCAGCTTTTGGTCAGTTATGAATCAAACAGTTTTGAGTTTTGATTTCAATCTCTGTAAATGGATTTTTTTTTAGACTGTAGCCAGGAAAATGTTACAGCCATCACTGATAAAGTTTGCACCAATTATCACGCCAACAGCTCTATCAGACAGGTGATGTAACACTCACATAATGTGTTGTGTGATTAAATCCCATTTGGAGGTATTTTGCAATCAAGGCTGTCCTGTAGCCAACACTGAGCATTTTCTTTTTCTGTGCTTCCTTTTATTTGTCAAACTGCACACTGTTGTGTTCAAAGCTGCTGCATTTTAGCTCAGTGGTGCTTTCATCTAAATGCTATACCATTTATGCTAATTAGTACTAAAATTAAAGCACATCTTTAGCTGAGGGGAATGCTGTTTTTTGCAAGTATATGGTCATGAAAGAGTTTAACAACATCATTGCATCAAACTATATAGGGTGAGGGTAGTTGAACATCTAAACCAAATTTTGATGGTGCTCCATTGAGTTGTTACTGAGAAATTTCAAGTGTCAAACATATGGCTGCACTAAAGGAAAAGAAAGGGGATCAACAATATAGGCAGGAGAACACGGATGTTATTATTATGTTATTGCAATCCATCAAACGTTTGAAGTGACAAATACTGGCGCGTTTTTCCCAAGTTCAGTAGAATTCGTTATTTCCTCTCATTACAGGGCTGGTTTAGCTGGTCTAAGGAGATCTCAAGAGTTTCCACATTGCTCCGTCTTGCGTGTAATAGTGATCCATCCCATTTCCTGACTCACCATCCAAATCAAATCTTCTGTTATCCTGCCATTCACATCCTTTCTAAGGGACAGAAGGTGTGGCAACAGGTAAAGGAGGGAAAGCAGGTTATTTTAAGAATGATCTGCGATGGCAGTTCAGTTGAGAGGCCTTCAGGCCATTGGATATTCAGAAGGTTTCAGATTTTAGAGCCAAGACCTGTTTTCATTTCCCACTAATAAGCGAATGGTGGCTGAATATTACAACTTAACTGCCTACTGCTGAGCAATGACCTGCTTTGGCATCGTGTTATAATTGGCAAATTTGTCGATAAACTCAATAAAGCATATATTATATTCTCATGACATGGGGATTGTGTTGGACTATACTGCAGGTGGGGATCATATGATTTCCAGGCGGGGTTAACCTCTCCATTAAATTAGTCTGCAGAAGTCACCCCATGACTACATGCTACTGCCTTCTTTCACAAAAATGTGACACTCATTAAAGTATCTGGTTTGATATAATTGATCACTCTTTGCAGTGCATTTATAAACCAAAGCTGAGCAAAAATGAAAGTGATCATTCTGCTAGAGTAACTGCACATAAACTAAACAGTTAAAGTTCTTTCGTAACACGTCGCCTAACCTGTCTCGTTTTTTTGTGCACCGTTGACTCAGCTAACTGATCACGGCAAAATTCTAAGGCAAAGGCAGCTGCAGCTTGAAATTCTGGTTATTAAACTGTGAGACTGGTTGTTGTTGACAAATGTAGAGTACTGTGCACACATCTTGAGCCAACCCTCATTTCTTGATATTTTGTTAGGAAAATGGGAAACGGGTGCAGCGATTTATTGAAAGGTCCAAACATAAATGGAAATATCGTATATAAGGCAAAAACAAAGTTTGTGCAATTCTAACGAGCTTGAAATTCAAGTTGTCTGTTACGTGTAGACACAACACTGGTTCATCCCTTGAGTTAGGTGCCTTTTTTATGCTTGAATGATTCATAGGTCAGTGTTAAGTGGCTTAACAAACAAAAAAAAAACATTCCTCTGAAAAAGGTCAAGAACAAGGATTGGACTGAAAATGAGTGAAAAAGCAGCCAATGTCCAAAGAAAAACATTTGAAAGCCCTTCGGAAAAGCCTGGAGAACTATTGATGAAGACCACTTTAAAAAAATACAAGAAAGTCTGACTCCTTGGAAGCAAAATATAAAGAAATGAGACGTGGCTCAGGACTTTTGCACAGTATTGTATAAGACACTGTTCGAGGGTGTAATTTTACCCTATTCATGTTTTATATTTTTCATGTCTATAACAATATTATTCCAAATGTCAGTTACTGTGTACCGTTTTGGCACAGCAGAGCAGTGTTTAGCATTGTCGCCTCAGAGTAAGAAGGTTCAAACTGCGCAGTTTGCATCCCGGTGCCTGCATAGACTGCATCCGTGTGCTTCATTTTCTTCCCACAGTCCAAAGACTGTAACTGGTGATTCTCTAAATTGGTTCTAAATTTAATTTAATAGAAATTCTAAATAGATGTTAGAGTGTCAATGACTGTCTGTCTCTCTGTGTTAACCTGTCCAGGGTGAACTCTGCCTCTCATCCTACAACAGCTGGGATGGGCTCCAGCCCCCCTACAACACAAAGATGGAAATGCTATTAAGGTAATGCATGGATGGTTTAAGAAACTCAAAATATTACTCACAATAACTTCACTTGCAGAGCACTGCCTATAAAGTTAAAGCTTACTAAAACGACTAGGCAACGCAGCAGTGAATTGCGCACTACTTTTGGACTCTCGTCAAAAAGGCAAGCAACCTAAATTTGTGATGGGCATTTTTCATTTGTCATATTTGAAAACTGAATGACTAATCCCTTGATTAAGCAACCACATGTTCCACATACTAGCTTTTTTGCTGAGATTGGCTGAGGCTGTACCTCAACATCAATATCCAAGACAAGAATGACCCTTTATGATAAACGTCTCAGACAAAATAAACAAAAAGACATAGGTATGGCTCATGAAAAACAAATTAAATAAAAACCTAAGTAGAACTGAGTCTGGGTTGTGTTTTGTTTTGTTTTGGGTTTTTTTTTTGTTGTTTTTTGTTTGTTTGTTTTTTTTATGAGATTATACAGTGTAAATGGGTTTATCGCAAACTAATACAAATTAACTGATAATAACAACCATCGGCTGAAGTTAAGGACAAAGGAGAATTGCCTGAGCACAAATGTAAAGTAGCTTCACAGCAATGAGGGCTGAATAAATGTAAAAGACATTAGCCTGCTTGAACAGGACAATGTATGCAGTGTGTCAGCTGAGTGGGAGTGAGAGGTGAAAGAGGCTGTGGGGGGGTTGACAACTCTGAGTTTAATATTTGACTACATCAGTCGTACTGAGGCGTTCACCCAGTCATGCGGTCTGCATTAGGACTGACAGCTTTGTTTAAAATCAACAGTAGTCCAGGTGTGCCAGGCAGCCATCTGGTGCAGTAGCCCACCTCCTCTGGGCTGTGTTGACACAGGGGCCATGAGGAAAACATCCCGCTCTGCCAGACAGGGGATTCTACTTTTCAAATACAGCTATGACGTTATAAGACATTTTCTAAAAATTCACGTTAGGTAACCACCAACTTTCTGAATGTAAAGCTGCCTAAAATACAGTCTGCAAATGTAAACTTAGCACAAATAGTATGGAAATTTGTGTTTAGTCAAATATTTCTTTGTTGTAACAATGCTTCTTGGCAATAAATCTCATACCGTTGGAAAGCCTGTTTATTTCCCTTTAAATGGTGCCACATTTGTAAGGAAAATGCATTTGTAGGTTGAGTAGCAGAGTTGAGTATGTGGGTTGCGCCCATGAAGAACTTGCCAAATCTTCTCTGCCAATGCCAAACAGCTTATTCTGCTATTGACTCTTGTTTGGTGTCGTTTATTGGATTGGATGATTGAAGTCTGAAGAAACAAGACACATTGGCAATTCAACAATTTATTCATTT
>VUQI01056209.1:0-10222 GCA_015106735.1 Paratilapia polleni | reverse complement strand
GGGGGGGGGTGCAAAATGTAAGTAGAACATGATGTGCAAAGTGCTTGTACTGAATCCAGTGTGCAAAGTTATTATAGTCTGTAGTAAGTATGTGTGTTATTGTAACACATTAATTGAGCAGTGGGTGGGGCGAGGAGGCGGTGTTAAGTAGTCCAACAGCCTGGGGAAAGAAACTGCTCTTGTGCCGTGAGGTACTGGTTCTGATGGACCGCAGCCTCCTGCCAGAGGGGAGCGTCACAAACAGTCTATGTCCGGGGTGGGAGGGGTCAGCAGCAATCTTCCTTGCCCGTCTCAGTGTCCTGGAGGTGTACAGGTCTTGGAGGGAAGGCAGATTGCAGCCAATCACCTTCTCAGCAGAACAGATGACACGCTGCAGTCTGCCTTTGTCCTTGGCAGTGGCAGCAGCGTACCAGATGGTGATGGAGGGTGAGGATGGATTCAATGATGGAGGAGTAAAACTGCACCATCATTGACTTCGGCAGGTTGAATTTCTTCAGCTGCCGCAGGAAGTACATCCTCTGCTGTGCCTTCTTGTTGAGGGAGCTGATGTTTATTACCCACTTTAGGTCTTGGGAGATGGTGGTTCCCAGAAAGCGGAAGGACTTCACTCTTTCCACTGGACAGGCATGCAGGAAGATGGGATCTGGTGGGGCTGTTTTCATCCTAAAGTCTACAATCATCTCCACTGTTTTGACAGCATTAAGCTCCAGATTGTTGTCACTGCAGAATATTCCTGAACTGAAACAGATCTGTGGAGGGAATAGTCCACAATTTTGGTGCTATTCTTATAAGCAGCTAAGGAAACGTCCGATGGAGGTTGTTGCTGCTAAAGAGGCTTCTACAAGTTCGGCCCCAGTCACACAGGTCTAGAGACCGGTTGGCAACTGACTGGTAACCATTGGTTGCTAGGGGAAAATGAGTATTTCCCAACTGGTTGCTTGCAGACACGTTTAAATCGATTGCAATAGCCCCAGTCACATAACCTTAGAAACCAGTCAGTGGCCCCTTGGTAACCACTGGTCACTAGGGAAAAATGTGTGTTAACCAACTGGTTGGTGAGTGCTTGTTTGCTGTTGCTAGGGGAAATTGTTCGCCAAGAGGTACAGTATATGGTGCTTTACCGAAAACCTCCTTGAGATTGTTGTGGTCACTAGCAGATTGCCATGGTCGCCTGTAGTTTGTATGGAAGAAGCTGACTTGTCTGCAAACATACTCCAATTACTCGCTAAGCGGTAGTTAAACTGTGAAAAGTGCAACGCAAACTGGAAACGGAGACCATTTACCTTCAAAGTAAAAGTTGCCCCTTTTGAAACATGTTAATTTCAGCGGTAAGGTTGTTTCCCGCTTGCACTGCACTTCACTACCGCTCGGTTGTTAGTTTGTGAGTTTTTGTAGACAAGTTGACATCTTCCACGCAAACTACAGGCAACCACGGAAATCAAGCAAGCAAAGCAATCAGTTTTTGGTCCTGCACCCTCTCTGTAACCGATTTCACCTAGTGACACCCACCAACCTCCAGCAACCACTTGCCAACTGATTGGGGAATACATTTTTCCTTAGTGAAGGTCGCTGATCAGTCTCTAGGCCTGTGTGACTGAGGTCTAACTAAGAGTTTAGTTTCTTTTTTTCCAGCCTCAATTTTTTTTTCAATAAAGTATATTTTTAGATTTATATTAGATTATGTGTTTAGCATATTTTCTGAGTTCTCAATCTAGACATCCATCTATAGGATTCACAAACTTTCTTAAAACTCTAAACTGCTGTCTACTTTAGAGCTTATTCAACATTACTTTAAATAAATTCTAGGAATTGTTTTTAAATCCATACCTGCTTGTGCTCAAAGTGAAATATTGCAAAGACAGTCTCTTGTCCTCACAATCCACATTCCTCATAATGAGATGCTTTACTTAGGAGGAGGTCTTTGAACTGGCTGGTCATGCTGAGCTAAGCACGCCAGCCAGGTGTCAGCGCCTCACACCAGCATTTAGAGACAAGACCCCTAACTGTCACCACCTGTTTTTATGCATTGCTCCCTCCAACTGCTGTTGAGGATTGTAAACACTCAGCAAAATGTTGCATAAAGTTAAGATATAATTTTTTCAGATGTGGAATTCCAAGAATGCTAACAGCTTTTGCAAGCACATTGGTAAAATAAACAACAAACTGAGCTCAGGGTCAGGACTAAGCTTTTTAAACTTGCTCAGACTGTTCCAACCTTCACCAAAACTTTTTACAATTAATAATTACAAGCTGTCACCAGCTATGTCCATGGGGTGGTGAAATTAGGTAATGAGGTATTGTCAAAAGCAAAGATGTTGGAGAAAATAATGTGCTGCTGTTGACAAATGATTATGGTAATTGAATGAAACTACACCAGATTTTTTTAAAAGTCTAGCACACTGTTGCATCATATATGCTGATTAAAGCTCAATGTTTAATGAGTTATCACGCTTTTCTTATAGTGAACATACAAACTCAATGAAATATTAGAAAAGAGTAGAGCAGCACTATAGTTTTTTTGTATCATTAATACCTACTCCTTACCTCTTAAGACATGTTACCTGCAGTATCTGTCCCTCTCCTCCCACAGAATGAGGGCTGCTAATTTAGTCCAAAGATCTGTCTGATCACTCAGAGCATCAGTCTGTGGGTGTGCGGTAATTACAAGATGTACGCATCACAGTGGACAGGGATAATCAAGGACATGTAAATGCAGTAGAACCACTTAGATTAGCTAAAAAGCTTTTCAACAACAGCTGTCATTGTTTCTGCACCATACCTGGCAACCTTGAGTGTCCAGAGATAAGAAAAGACTAAAAAACTGAATATTCTGTGAAGACTGAGAGACTGTACTTTTTGCATTCGTCACCATCATGTTGCACTCAAACCAAACATTGTGTATATCGGAGATAATGATCTGAAAAAAAGGCACATGTAAGCTACAAGCTGCATTTAGAAAAAAATCAATAATCATGTCAGAACATGAAAGTAAATCTGCAGATAACTCAAAAAAAATATCACAGATCTTTGTGATATTTGCACAGTCTGGATGTGATCAATCAATAGATCCAACATGTACTCCTCTCAGTCTATCATCTCTTCTTTTGGCTTTGTGGGTTTGGAATTATGCCTGGTGGCATTTTAGTGCCAGTCTGCAATCATCAAACTATAACCCCTACCAATGATTAACTTTGCAGGCTTGTTAAATACCAGGTTCCTAATCAGTGTTACCAGCTGGTCTCAGACTAACATGCCATATGGGAAGTGAAACAGTGAAACAAGGTGAAATGGGTGAGTTAAAATGGCATGCCCCCCCCCCCAAGCATTTATAGTGAACATACAAACTCATATAATCTCAATATAATTGTTGAGATTATATAATCTCAACAATCACAATAAGACCCAAGAGAGTATTATAAGCAAGCAGCAAGCAGCAAGCAGCCTCAGGAGCTGAAAAATGAAGCCAATGTGCCAAACTGCAGTTTCTTTAACGGCCACTTGAGGCTATCTCCAAAAGCGAGTCAGTCCCCATAAATTCCCATTTTAAAATGTCCAGCCACAAAGATGTGTATAGTATGGTACAAAAAATTGTTATGGACTTTTTACCCAACTTCCCCCTTCATAACAATTGTACAGGGGGTGAATTTTGTTACAACTCACCTGTTTGAACCTTTTCAAGGCTTAAAATAAGGACTGTGAAGACTGACAGATGAACCTGCTGACCATGTTTTTGATACTGGTGCCAACTGGAGGATTTTTAATGGAATTGTTTGACAATTATTATAGTCTGCTTCGAGATACAAGTAGTCCAAGAAGTTTGTGCACCAGTTTTGGCAAGTGAAATTCTACTCTGTTATACCACAGTCACACTAGGTTACTGAGGTTATTATTCTCGACCCTAAAAATCTTAGAAACATGCTGTTTAACCAGATACTTACTCTGGATGGAATTACCTTGGCCTCCAGTGACACTGTGAGGAATCTAGGAGTCATTTTTTCAACGCACATATTAAACACATACGTAGCACTGCTTTCTTGCATTTGTGCAATATCTCTAAAATGAGAAATATCCAGCTCCCAGTTTGGATTTGGGAGACAGACACCCTCTCTACCTTTAAGACTTGAAACTTTCCTTTTTGATAAAGCTTATACTTAGGGCTGGATCAGGTGACCCTGAGCCATCCCTTAGTTAAACTGCAATAGGCCTAGGATTCTGGGGGCTTCCCACGATGCCCTGAACATTTCTTCTTCACTCACTTCTCTTCACTCTCCATTTGTTTATCCACTGCTATTGCATTTTATCATTAGTTATTATTAAACTCTGGCTCTCTCCCATAATGTGTCTTTTGTCCTGTCTCCCTCTGCTCTCTTCTGTTTCCCCTCACCCCCAACTGGTCGCAGCAGATGGCTGCCCCTCCCTGAGCCTGGTTCTGCCATAGGTTTCTTCCTGTTAAAAGGGAGTTTTTCCTTCTCACTGTTGCCAAGTACTTGCTCACAGGGGGTCGTCTGACTGTTGGGGTTTTCTCTCTAATATTGTAGGGTCTTTACCCCACAGTATAAAGTGCCTTGAGGTGACTGTTGTTGTGAGTTGGTGCTATATAAATAAAATAGAATTGAATTGAATTGAACTGAACTAGGGACAACAGTGGCTGGAGACTACCGCACGACCAAAGTTATTGCCACTGTGTGCAATGAACTTGCAACCTCATTGCCTTTGAAATGGTTGCTATGAAGATGGGGACCAGGTCTGCAACCACTCACAATCAGTTGTCGTCTTCAAAATGACTTTGGTGCGTCGTGATAGTGATAAAACTCCAATAAGATGGACTCAGTCTGCTATCAGTGTGATTGAATGGGGTCAAGCTGGCAATTACATGCAGTCTGTCTGTGGTAATATGGCGATTAACTGTGATAAATTGGTGAAAATGTTGCCTACTTTTTGCAAATCTGTTGCTGTCTACATATAGAGAAATTCACATTAAACAGAAATTCAAATTAACTATTTACATTCAGAGTCCAGCCAGAATCTCATGGATTTGAAACAGAAATTCAGGTTAGCGATTTAACTTCAAAATGACATAGGTGCTTGGCAACCTTGCTTTAATATAGGAATATAACTAGAACACAACCAGTTGGCGGCCAGCTGAGTCCCCTATTGCAAAGAGACATGTTGCAGAAAAGTTGTGCTCATCAGCACAGACTAACTCAGATTGATTCCAATGTGTTGGCAATCTGTCTGCATTTATAAATTAGACAGCAATTATTTGCAAACCTTCGAGAGTGACTGCAGTCAGTCTGAGTTGGACTGTGATTAAAAACAGGCTGCCTCCCACTAGGCGACCTGTGCACTCGCATTGCAATCGAAAGTGGTCGTCCAGAGGTTGAGCATGCAGCACCCTCAACCTCTGGGTGACCAGTTGGTCACTGCAACTACTTTAACTGAATGCGAAAAATTTTGACACAGTGCACCAGGCAAGCACCGATTTTTGTTAGTCACAAGTAGGTTCCCGTCCTATTTTTGGTCTAATGTGACTGAGCCATTAGTCTGATACATAGCACTAAATAGGGATCTGTGTTTGTGCATTGTACACATACAGTTTATGGATACAGATTGATAACAAGCTTGCTACTGATAACTTAGCACTCCCCCATCTGGTCTGGTCACTTCTAGATCCCCAATATCATTATGGTGGCAACCAAAACACTAACACAGGTTTCGAAATGTAGAGACCAGAAACCAGTGGGGGATGTCATGGTGGCTATATATACCTGTTATACACAGTCTATTAAATGTCTATCAAACTCTCCAAGAGGATAAGGAAAAATCATTTAAAAGCTATACAAGAAAAAAAAATTTAAAAAACTTTAGGAGAGGCAGTTCAAGGACAGAGTCCTTCTTTTGTTTGTACAGTGTGAGTCATCAGTAAGAAAAGGAAAGTTACAGAGAGTAAACTGATGAGGACTTTCAACATTAGTACAGTCCAATGAACAGCACACTAAGGGAAACCTAGCAGTGGGCAAATTAGAAAAAAGTCTACTACCAAATGCAATCAACTGAGAAAATACCGCATATAAAAACAGATTTCTTATGATGGACACTCATGGATGGAATCTATTCGGAATGGATGGATGGAAGTCTGTCTCGATAAAACTCTTTTGGCCTAAGAAGGAGGATTAAATACCTGAGGAAATGTGGCTCATTTCACCCTGTCCTGGCCAACAGCATTCCAAATTAGAGAGAGAAAGGGAAAGCCTAGTAAAACGAGCCCGGCCCTCTTTGGGAGAATCATGTTTGCTCATTGTTTTTGCTTGGGTTTTAATTCCTTTTACGTGGTTAAACAAGATACTATACTTGACTCCAGAATTTGATTCAGGGAATTATAACCCTGTGTGGGAATAGAACAAATTTCTCTGCAAAGTGTCTCCAAAGATGAGCATTTTAATGTAAAAGTTTTGCCTATATATAGCTTTAAATTCAACAGGAAAGCTCCAACATTAATTTTTCACCAGCAGTGGCTTTTTCTCATCTTTCTGTCTCCATTAGTACAAGTTATTCCCAGCTCTTGGCACCCATTTATAAAATTGTTTTTAAATTTTGTACTTTCTTAGGATTAAGAGAATTCCCAATGAGGTGTTTAAATTCAATTCCTGAAAGATGCTGAGCATAAAAAAAAGAAACTTGCTTAAGTAGGTTCTAAGAATCCTATTTGTAACTTACGCAGGCGATCTATAAATCTCAAATCAACTTTAATTGACAGCACCTGTCATACAATTTCCCTTAGGCCATATATTTTCAGCTCAAATGGGTTAAGTCAAAAATAGCCATGGATCAAAAGTGAAAAGAAAACTTTTGTGCCTGTTGTGGAAATCTTTGTGAAACACGATTTTCCTTCATGCAGAAATACCATCAGGAGAGTCCATTGTCAAAGCAGTAACATTTTTGCATTGAGAACACAGACAGAATAAATGTACAGGCTGAAGGCTGCCCTCCAACAATTTCACACAGTATTTTCATTTTTCTATCAGTCTTTTCTCTTTCTAGTAAGGTGAAAACAACTCTTTGGCCTTTAGTCTAAAGAAAACAGTGAGTTACCCTCCTATAGCCTCCTAAATTAAATCCAAGGGCCCTGACAGGTCTTAGGACCTCCGCAGACAAGAATGAGTGATGCCTGAGCAGACACCCCACAGTGAGCACTAGGGTTACGCTGTCAACTCCACTGGGCATGACCCTTTTTTAACAGAGAGACCTACTCTAAACAAAAAAACTGCATGGCTTTCAATCTCTCAATAACTCAAGAACCTTGGACACTTCCCTTTAATCTGGTACACTCCAATTCAAAACAACTTGCATATGGTAGATAATTCCTATATTTTAAAGTGATACTCTTAAATATGAAAGAACGTACACACAGTATTTGTACCTTTCTGGTTTAATACCTTACACAAGCTTTCTTTCTTACCCATTCACCTACGGCCAATTTAGTGTCACCAATTAAGCTAACCCCATGCATGTCTTTGGACTGTGGGAGGAAGCCAGAGTGCATGGAGAGAACCCACACAGACACAAGGAGAACATGCAAACTCCACACAGAAAGGCCCCAGCTTGGTGTGAGGCAACAGTGCTAACAATTGCACCACCGTGCAGCACCTGAACTTGATCACATACTCCCAAAAAGCAATGCCCCCACATAATAAGCAGGAGACAGGGTCTTCAAGACTGGATCATTTTCGTGCCAAAGTGCTCTGATCTCGTCTGATCTCAGGAAGATTTTTCACTCAGCAGATCCACAAGCTACATACATCATGCTACTACACACTAATTATTGTAGACTGCTCTTAACTTTTAGTTTAATCTGCTCATTTGTGGGAGCTCCTGTACATCACTTTCCTACACTTTGTCAGCCGTGAAAATAATTGATTCCCTGAAGACAAGGAGCCAGTGAGCTGCGGTGACTGTCCACTTTAACATTTAAGCTGAGCAGTAACTTAATCAGCTGTCCAATGGCAGCAGGGCTACTTTGAAATAGAACCTTTGAATGGGAGGTGCTCGAAGCTTTAAACCTAGTTAGTCAAATGTAAGACTAATGTTCACGATAGTTCCGCTGGTTGAAGTTCTGAGTGTAATAAAATGAAGAAAAGGGGGCATTCTAGTTCTTCTTCCAGTCACCTATACTCAAGACTATCTATGTGAAGCTGAACTGCTGCAGTGCAGACCTCACATCTCAATGTGTGTGTGTGTGCTATGCGTGGGCAGCTTCCTACGCCGAGAAGATATGAAATTTGGCTTTGTCAAAATTGAAAATTATAATACATTTGATATGTCTGCTTTTGCCTTTAGCACATTCTGCACAATTGATGTAAAACACTCAGAAAGGTGTGTGGGCAGTGCATGTTTTACTCAACTGTTACAATAATTTGTCATGAAAATGTGGAAGCACCATTTACCTGGCTCCCATGTTTTCTGTTCACCTTGATAAAGGAGCGTTATTGTGGTTCAGCTAATTGTTTATAAACCACAACATTTTAATTAAATACATTTTGTTTTTTTTAGTTTGCAATTTAGACCCTTCCTTAAATAAGCAGTAATTACAGTACTTCAATGTAACTCTTTAATTTAACTCGCCATTTATCAGTGATTAAAAAAAACACCCTTACAAAATGAAACAGCTCTCCCTCCTCTTTGGTTTTAATTTATTGTTCAAACAATGCGCTATTTCTGTCTCCAAGCCCACCTCTAACACGGCTTACTGTTAATAACAGTGACTTCAATGAATATGAATTTTCCCCTCTGCTCTAATACTTTTATTATGACTCCAACTTGGCTACTAAAAATATTCATCTCATGATTAAAGGTAGAGAGGTGGCACTGTGGCTTTCAGTGCCATTTCCTTTTTCACTGGCTGTGGAGTAAAATTCATTTGATTATTTACCTCTTCTACCAGGAGAAGCAGCATATTAAACCTCCTGATTCTGATCAGGCAGATGCAACAGGCAAGTGCATTCTTGAATGGATTGGTGTAGGGGAAAAAGGACTATGAGCCCTCATAAATAAAAACTGCGAGCTCTCTCGGGGGAGGACAGCCACCCAATAAAATGTTAGTGATAGGGGTTTGATCAAAGGTAGAGGGTGAAATGGCTTTCTGGCACAATCTTGCCATCTAAAGTGGGCAGAAAATCCTGCAGGAAAGGAGATTATATTTGTTTTACTGGAACATCATAGTTTCAAAAGCACAAATATATACACCGTTGAGCTGAAACATTATGTCCACACCTTATCTAATGCACAGAGTGTCATCTTTGTGATGCCAAAAAAGCCGAGCAGCTCAGGCATCAAAACCTGTAAAGGCAGCACTGTGTTTTATGGTTAGCCTGTCCTCAGACCACTCTCAGTAGGTTTTCAACAACAATGACCATAAGCATCGCATAAGACTTGCCCTTTCTGAAATGCTCAGACCTGGTATTGGCCACAACAGTTTGGCTCTTATATATGTAAACAGTTAGGTTCATAAGTTTTTGGACAATGACACATTTTTGTAATTTTGCCTCTGTACATCACCACAGTGAAGTGCAGACTTTCACTTTTAAATTAAGGGTTTTGAAGTATTGGATTAACTTTTTACAGGAATTACAGCCATTTTTATACACAGTCCCTCATTTTCAGAGGCTCAAAAGTAATTGGACAATTGAATGACAGGCACTTTCATTGCCAGGTGAGGGCTTTTCCCTTGTTATTCTATGACAATTTAAGAAGATTAAAGATCTGGAGTTGATTCCAAGTGTTGAACCAATATGTGGTTTGCTGGAATTCTCATTATGAGGTCCAAAGAGATGTCAATGAAAGTAAAGGAGGTTGTTATTAGGCTGAAAACCAAAATAAATCTATCAGAGAGATAGCAAACACTTTACTAGATTGTTGATTTGGACATTCTTACATAGAAGGAATGCAATAGCTAACTCAGAGACACCAAAAGGCCTGAAAGACCACAGAACACAACAAAAGTGCATGATTGCAGAATTCTTTCCTTGGTTAAGACAGACCCCTTCATAACTATTGTAGGGTCTTTACCCTAAAATATAAAGCGCCTTGAGGTGACTGTTGTTGTGATTTGGCGCTATATAAATAAAATAGAATTGAATTGAACATCTAGCCAAGTCAAGAACACTCTCGAGGAGGTAGGCATATCTTTGTCAAAGTCAAAAAATGCCTTCATGGATGTGAATAC
>VUQI01056208.1:0-14522 GCA_015106735.1 Paratilapia polleni | reverse complement strand
AATTGAATTGAAATGAATTTTGCTGACCATACACAACAAACTCTGATGCACTGTGTATTCTGACACCTTTCTATCAGAACCAGCATTAACTTCTTCAGCAGTTTGAGCTACAGTAGCTCGTCTGTTGGATCGGACCACACGGGTCAGCCTTCGCTCCCCACGTGCATCAATGAGCCTTGGCCGCCCATGACCCTGTCGCTGGTTCACCACTGTTCCTTCCTTGGAACACTTTTGATAGATACTGACCACTGCAGACCGGGAACACCCCACAAGAGCTGCCGTTTTGGAGATGCTCTGACCCAGTCGTCTAGCCATCACATTTTGGCCCTTGTCAAACTCACTCAAATCCTTACGCTTGCCCATTTTTCCTGCTTCTAACACATCAACTTTGAGGACAAAATGTTCACTTGCTCCCTAATATATCCCACTCACTAACAGGAGCCATGATGAAGAGATAATCAGTGTTATTCACTTGACCTGTCAGTGGTCATAATGTTAGGCCTGATCGGTGTAGATCTAAGTGGTTTGAAAAACCCCTATGATAAAGGGACTATTTAACCTTTCCCTGGATATAGATACTGGAGCCAGGCCTGGAGAAGGGGCTCATCGGTGAGGATCTGGTGGCCAGACCCAGCCCGAATGAGCTGCATGAACCCTCACATAGAACTTACTGTAGGGGTCAGTTAGAGGCAGAGGCTTTGGCGGTCTGATTCCGAGTTGCCAGAAGAATACAGTCGGGATGGAGGGTTGCTGACGTCTGCTGGGGATATAGTCAGGTGGTGGAAGGAATACTTTGAGGATCTTCTCAATACCGCTGACATGCCTTCTTTAGAGGAAGAGTCTAGGGAAAAAGGAAAAAACTCACCGGTCACTGGGGCAACACTTGTTGCGTTATCACTGACAGTCATGTCTCTGGTAATACACTGACAGCTTTCCAGCTTTGTATTTTAAATGTCCAGATATGAGGATGCACGCTCAGACACCAGTAGTTCCTTACTTTGCAATAAACATAACATAGAAAAAGCACACTTGCTCCTTACCTATATTGTCCTTTTTAGGGGCACATACTTGTTGAATAACTTTGTGCTGGTGGCTATTTCCACCTTTTCAGTCCAATGAATAACACTTCCAAGCTTTTAGTGTTTTGTTTTGGTTTTCTTTTGTGAAAAAAGAGGCCACACTTTAACTCAATTCAGCAAATTTAAAGCAGGAAATCCTAAACTGTAAGAGTCTCTTTCTTCGTGTGCTATTTTGAAAGGATTTTAGTATCAAAGGTAGTATTACAAAGCCATGCCAATTGTCAGATTATACTGGCATCTCCAACCTTGTGTATTTTCATTACTATAAAAGGTAGATATGGAACTCAACTCCTGAAGAGAGAATTCTCTAACACCAAAGATGGCGCTTATCCCGCTGCTGCACCAAAAGCACCAATTTAGCAGCCAAACCAGGAAACATAGAAGTCAGTTGTGTTGTTGTAATGACACATGCAGGCATGTAGAGGTTCATAAGAGTTTAAACTGTTGGCAGGCAAATCTACTCGTTATAGTAGTAAAAACAATGATGTAGGGAAGTGTTTTTAATGATTTTCTTACTGTATTCATAACTTGAATTGGAATGGCATTTGATTATTGTTGATCATGTCAGCACTCTCGATGGCCCCATAGAGTTGTGTAACTGCTGGTGGAAAAAGCTTTTAAAACCTGTTTTAGGGGAAAAAGACTGAACTTTTTAAGAGGTTTTTAGCAGATTTGACCGAAGATTCTACACATACAGTTTTCATGACCATCGAGATAAAGCGATCTGTTCTCTTTTATATAAATAAGGGTTTCAAAATGACTGGCGAGACTTGCTTCTAGGAGGAATAGAAGGTTTAATTCCAAAGCAGTAGTTGAATAAATACAGTTAAACATCTTGTCTGACTAGACTTTGCTTGAGCAACCCAACCTTATTATCAGATCTCTGATCAGTTGCTTTGGTTCAGTGGTATCTGAAATAAGAGAAATGAGGCCAGGGCCAAGTAAATAAGACCAAATGGCAAAATATCGGAGTTTACTTCACAGGTGTCAGCTGGTAACACCATTCTGTTAGGGTTATTCATTTGTTTATTAGGCAGTGTTCATGGCTGGCCAGTAACCAACCATCAAAAGCTTTGCCCCAATACTACAGAGCCATCACTAAAATAAAGCAGTGTCTTATTTCTCCCTCCCTCTCACACTGCCATCTCTCACTCATCCCCTTAGGGTTCCTCTATGAAATTAAAATAAAGTGAATGAAGCTCCCCCTTTGAAGAATGGACAGATATAGAGAAAGGGCTAAAACGACAGAATGAGAAAGAGACAAGGGGGAGGAGTGAGCAGTTGGGGGCCTTGCGAGGAAAGGGTGAGCAAGGGGCAGAAAGTGTATGTGTGAGAGAGAAAGAAAGATTTGAGGGGCTGGGGGGCAAGCAATGGGAGTGCAATTAAAAGTGCACACACCGGCAAAAATCTGGGTGCTTTCAAGGCAGAGTAGCCGCAGACCTCTTCGGGGAACTCATCACACTAAGGCAGTGTGTTTGAAGATGTGGTGGGCTCTGCTAACTGTCGGTTTATAAAAGTCCAGGAGGTACTGCAGCCCTCTATTAGGCCTCTCTCAACCCCCTACATTCTTTATTTTTCCTTTCGCTTTTCTTTGCTTGACTCATTGCTTACAATTTGAAGCAATGGCCGAGTGTTGAAAGCACTGGGTCAATTAAGACCAAGCTTGAATTGATCTTTGACATCTTTAGGACTATCTACAGTGAGAAGGAGAGCAAGGAGCCCTGCAACAGATGTTCTGACAGAACCCTGAGCCCAACATTATCATGAAGACATTGAGACAGAGTAAAGCCACTGTGGTGAGCTTTCATTTACAGTGTCTACAATGGGCTCATATCAATTAGTGCACATTTACAATCAAAAGGTCAAGTTTCCCTGATCCATTTTAATTTGCATTATAATCCAGTTGTTGAATCGTCTATCCCAATGAACAAGATGTCTCTAACATTACTTTGCGTATTTCTGCTAATTTGCATTTCTTCTAGTGGAGCTATATTTGAGGGGTAATGGGTGGGGTTATCTGATTAGTATTTTTATTGTCAGCACAAGGGGCAGCCTCTGGAGTTGAAAAATGAAGCCAACACAGAAGTGGCAAAAACTGTAGTTCCTCTGATGGCCACTTTAGTCTGGCTCCAAAAGGGAGTCAATCCCTATAGACTTCCATGTTAAAATGCTCAACTTTACAGCATTAAAAAGCATATTAATGACGTTGTACAAAAATGTTTTGGCCTCTATGGATAGTTTCGCCCTTCACAAAAACTGTAAGTGGGGTGAATTTTTTTATAAGTCATCCACCTGGATACTGGAGTTAGGGGTATTGGCTGTGTTGATTGACAGGTGTCCTGATCCAGGCAGCTATAGCTTATCTGTGTCTACTAGGCCTCATCCACCACTACAAGTCATTAAACTGTACATTTTCACAGTGTGTGTGGTTTTGGTGCCTTTTGGAGCATTTTAAATGGCTTATCTGACTAACATTATCTCTTGATGTGTGGTACAGACCATCCAAGAGGTTTGCGCTTCAGTTTTGTTGAGTGAAAGTGTGGTAGCTAATTAGTCTGTTACTTAGTACTAATTAGCCAATATGTGCGTCTGTGACGCTGCATATGTACAGTTTATGAATGCAGCTTGCTCAACAAGCTTGCTAGTGTTAGCTGATAAGTCACAACGCCACCCTTCCATTCATATAAGGTAACTTCTGGCTCCAAAAAAACAACAAGGTGGCAGCCAAAATGCTAATGTTGAAGCTTCAAAATGCAGAGTCCAAAACCAATGTATGATGTCACAGTGGGTACGTCCATTTTTTATTCTGTCCATGGGTCAATGGGAGACAAGTTTACAATAAGGCTGACTACTTGTTGGGATCTGTGATACAGAGAAAAATTAAAGGTCCTGAAATATAAGAGATAAGTTCACACTTGTGTCAGTGTGTACTATACAGTGTACAGTGTTCACCAAAAATAGTTCTTTTCCCAGATTGTCAAGTAGTAGAGTAGTAAAGAAAAGCAATGACATACAGGGTATAACATCAAAGAAACATCAGTGGTAGCAAAGAAAAAAGGTAGACTCCTCAGACATGTCTTGACTCTTGACTGTGAATCTCCTGTTCAGTTTAAATATCTCTTAAGCCTTTTGCTTCAACTTTGACCTATTGTACTTGCCAATATTTCATTTATCACTTTGGACTACTGATGTTTCCCAGTAGTACTATTTAAGCTAGATTTTCCATGTATCCAAATCTTTCCGAGGGTCCTTGAGCAAACTCCTTCCTCCAATGGCGCCATATTAGCTGGTTGAGACTTTATGCTAGCCAAAAGGAGGAGAACTGGTTTCCTCAGTGCTGGATAGTTGGACAGTGTTGGTGAGTATAAGCAGACTTGATTACTTGTTTTCCTGCCTATAAGCACATCTGTGTTTTCATTTTCTGTCACAAAGCTGTCGGACACAGAGGACCACTTATAGTAGTGTGAGTGTGTGTGTGTGTGTGTGTTCCTTGCAGTATCTATGAGCCATTTTCTCCTTTCCTCACCTTGCGGAGGCCATAATAGCCAGTGATGGATCGCGGAGCTGACGTGTCTAATTGCATTCCTTTCTACTCTGTTCTGTAATGACAGCTGTTTTAAGGGCAAAGCATACCCATTGTGAGTGTCAAACACTGTACAGAATTCAAGACACACACTTTAAAAGACACATTGTTTCTGTATGTGTGCGTGTAATGCAATATCTCCATTTTGTAAAAAGCTAAAAGTTGAATAATGAATAACTTATGCAAAGCACCTTATAGTTGCATAATGATGGGTTCTGACTACATAATCTTTTTGTCTGTTACAATGGTCACTATGTCAGATTAGGTGATTATAAAGTCAAAATCTTGTGTTTTCATGACTGAGGGACATAAGAGACTACATGTTGCTCCCTGATCGACCACGCTTGCTGTCTTTCACAGTGTGTGCCATGTCATCAGGAACAGGCAGTTCGTGATTTCTGGGAAAATAATGTAAACAGACAATGGATGCACTGATACAACTTTTCACAGTTCCAATAAGATACCGATACCTCTGCTTCAGATATCTGTAGATACCAAGTACCGGATATCTGATACTAGCGTTAAATTAATAAGCTGCATTCCTCACTACCACAAAGAGACTGGGAATCATTCCAAAAACTGGAATGGTACATCCCTGACATTCACAACCAAAGCAGTTTTTATGATACTGATTGTCTTGCATTACTCTAGTTCACATTTCAGCATATCATTTCTCTTTTACGTAGTCCTTTTTACAGTCTTTCTATCAGGTCATTGTTAGGTGTCCCCAATGGTTTTTGTCCATTGTGTTAAGTCAGATAAAATAGTCAGCTTTTATGGACAACACCCATTTTTTTTCCTGACCTGAACTGACTAAGTTGCCCAGATGGGGCCATAATCACAATCAACTTTGCATCTGAACAGCTTCCTGCTGTTTCGTAGCAACAGGCAGTGCAGTACATTTAGGGGATAGAAAAGTAATGAGTAAGGACAGGAAGAATGCCATGAAAAAAAGGAAGAAGAGAAATGTGAGAAGAAACAAAGAGAGATTATATGTGTAGATTGGGAGAAAAGACAGAAGGGGTAAAGGAGCAATAAGACTGAAGTGAGGGCACAGGAAGGAAAAGGAAAAGCAGGGAGTGCAGATTAGGGATGGCAGAAGTAGAGATAATTGGTTGTTGCAGTGCAGTATACACTCACAGGCCAATTCATTAGGTACACTTGTTTAACTGCTTGTTAATGCAAATATCTAATCAGCCAAACTCATGGCTGCAACTCAATGCATTTCGGCATGTAGACATGGTCAAGACAACCTGCTGTAGTTCAAATCGAGTATCAGAAACCGGAAGAAAGCTGATTTAAATTACTTTAAATGAACATAAATGAGCATGATTGTTGGTGCCAGACGAGCTGATTTGAGTATTTCTGAAACTACTGATCTGCTGGGATAATGTTAATTTACTAAGAATTTATTGAAGGTATATGTGCATGTAATAGCACAGTTGCAGCTGTAACTGTTCAAACTGAGCATCAGATTGGGGAAGAAAGGTGATTTAAGTGACTTTGAACGTGGCATGGTTGTTGGTGCCAGTAGGTCATTCAGAAACTGCTGATCTGCTGGGATTTTCCTGCACAACCATCTCAGAAACACAGAATGGTCAGAAACACAGAAAATATTCAGTGAGTGGCAGTTTTCTGAAAGAAAATGCCTTGTTGATGTCAGAGGTCAGAGGAGAATAGCCAGACTGCTTCAAGCTGATAGGAAGGCAACAGTAACTCAAATAACCACTTGTTACAGCCAAGGTATGCAGAAGAGCATTTTTGAACCCACAACACATTAAACCTTAAAGCAGATGGACTACAGCAGCAGAAGACCACACCAGGTGGCACTCCTTCAGGTAAGAACGGGAAACTGAGGTTACAACTGGACAATAGAAGATTGAACAAACGTTGCCTAGTCTGATAAGTCTCAGTTTCTGCGATGTCTGAAACATTTGGATGGTAGGGTCAGAATTTGCCATAAATAACATGAAAGCATTGATCCATTCTGTCTTTTATAAAAGTTCAGGCTGCTGGTGGTGTAACGGTGTCAGGGATATTTTCTTGGCACACTTTGGGCCTCTTAGTAACAACTGAGCATCATTTAAACACCACAGCACTACCTGAGTATTGTGGCTGACCATGTCCATGCTTTTATGACTCATCTTCTGATGCCTGCATCCAGCAGGATAATGTGCCATGTCACAAAGTTCATAATCTAAAACTCATTTCTGGAACATAACAATAAGCAGTGTACTCAAATGACCTCCACAGTCACCAGATTGCAATCCAATAGAGCACCTTTGGGATGTGGCGGAACGGGAGATTCTCATCACGGATGTGAAGCTGACAAATCTGCAGCAACTGTGTGATGCTGTCATGTTAATATGGACCAAAATCTCAGAGGAATGTTTCCAGCACCTTGTAGAATTTGTGCCATGAAGAATTAAGGCAGTTCTGAAGGCAAAAGGGGGTCAAACTTGGAACTTGCAACGTGTACCTAATAAAGTGGCTGTTGAGTTTAGTGTATTATAAAAAGGAAGAAAAAAATGTGGAAAGGGAAGTGCAGGAGGAGGAAAGGGGTGGAAGGAACTAAGGTAAAAAAACAACAACAAAAAAAAAAACAGGAGTGTGTTTGTAGGTTTTTCGAAGACAGCGTAAAAATGGACCTATAAGAATGGAGGAAAGAGGAGGAGAGGAAAAGAGGGAGTAAGACAGAGGCAAGAACAGAAAGGAGAAAATAAATGGTAGTCGTAGAAGGAGTTACAAGTGGAAAACAGGAGGAGGGGAGTACAGAAGAGAGGGAGGAAAACAGGAAGGTAAAAAAAAGACGGCACATGACGGCAGAAGAGGAGCGGGAAAGAGAAAGCAGAGGGTATGGGAGGGGAGCTGGTGTTTCTTCATGTCATACTTAGTGTTCCCGCCACAGAGATTACGCATAAAAGATGACCAGTCTTGGCCGTGGACGAGCTCAGATCCAGTGTGGCAGAGCGAGGTCTGAGAGGACGACTCAACAGGCCATTAGTGCTCGATAAATGATAATTTATGCTTCCATGTTGAAATCCGGCCACGGGAGCTTCATCACCAGCTCCTTCAGAGTGTCTTCTGCCACTAATTACGGGGTCAAAAAAGCAATTTGTACCATCCGAGAACAGCCCCCGTTCTTTCCCACGTTCTCCTCTCCGTGTCTCGCTCTCTCTCACACACACACACACACACACACACACACACACACACTGAGAAAGATGAAAAACGCACATAAACACCTCACACATTATGCAAAGGCACCAGCTGCTGGTAACACCTCCCCAACAGGCTGGCAAGAGGGCGATGAGAGAAAGTGGTGGTGGGGATCATAGATGGGTGGGTGGGTTAGATGATGGGGGTGGGGTTGGACGAGGGTGAGGTGGGAGAGAGAAACACGGAGCGGGGATGGGAGAGTACAGCAAGCATAACAAGTGCTGTTATCTGCTTTGTTTAGAGGCCTCTTCCCACAAAAAAGGGTTGAAGAGTTGCACCGTGGCTTTACTAACTTCCTACATATCTGTATTTTCCTTTGCATGATCTTACAAACAAGCGAGAAAAAAATTTCTTGAGAGTCACTTCCAAAACTGTGCAGGCACTGCGGAAGCCGCTCCCTCCCTGCAGCGGCAGCAACCGAGGTTGCGAGTCACATTTATGCTGGATGCACGATGTGGCGAGGGAAGTGGTTGACACGGTAACACACACACACACACACACACATGGATACACACCCTGGCATACAAGAATTGTGTCTGCGTGCTCTCCCCAGCCTTGCACACGGTGTAAGGGACAGGCCAGTGCTTTCAGAGGCGTGTCAACTGGACACATTAACTCATAAAATACCCCCCTTGCCATGAAATATGCAGCGCCGGGCCACGAGGATGGAAGTTGACTATCCATAATTGATGTAAATGAGGAGCTCTCCCACGGCAAACGCTGTGAGAAACTGTCCTTCTGTGTGTGTGTGTGTGTATGTTGCAGGGGACACGGGCTTGTTAGCTGCATTTTAAGTTACCAGACTTAAGGTCATATCTTGTGCCTTGGTGTACTCACGAAAACTTGGAATGCAGTTAAGAACAAAACCAAGACAATGTAACATGCAGCGTGTCCCAGAAATGGGAGTACATTAAGAGCTGCGACAGGGAGAGAACGGCAGAAAGGAGAGAAGAAGGGAAAGAGAGAGCGAGCCAAACAAGGTGAAATCTTTGTCTTGACACAGGCACAAATTGAAATCTTCCGTACTGACCTTGTATGAATTGATAACATCCCGGCACTTCAATAATGGATGCAACCCCCCACCAAACACACACACACACACACACACACACACACACACACACACACACACAAAACAACCCTCTTCTTTTTTCAGTTTTCATGTCTGCCAAGTAGCTGGATGTTTCAGTTGGCTGGCCTGCGAGCAGAATTAATATTTTACTGAGCATAACCACCATCTCTTTCTCCATCAGTGTCTCTGACATGCAAACGAACAAGACGATCGTGTTCATGCAGGATAAGTGAGGTGAGGGTGATAGCATGCGTTACTGATGAGCTGATGCTCCCCCTCTTCTTTTTTTTGGATTTTCTCCCCCCTTAATTTATCTGCCACCGGTAATCAAGCCTGTTCTTTGGAGTTCTGACAGATGATACAGGTACAGTAAATATGCCAGTGTGGGGAATTGAAGAATATTCTGTCATGCTAATTAATTTTGTGTACTGCATTGCACACATGTTCCAGACATACTTGACACGTGTAGAAACAGTAAATGAGACATCTGGTTTTAAGAAGCTGTCAGTATGTTGTTTGGAGGTATTTATTGTGTACAAATGCACTACTAAAGCCAAAACACAGGAAGTACGTATTTCATATAAGAGGACTTGAATCATAATTTTAGACAACTTATGAATAAAAAGTGTAATTTTAAGGGAGAAAACAGCATGAGGAAATCACAAGAACAAAAAAGTGTGGTTTTGAAGAATCTAATGTGAAAACCAACCTGTAGTGATTGCACTCAGGTAGTTAAAGCTGGCTGTTAGGCTTAACTCAGGGCTGCCAAATCTCACACACTGAAACTCACGCTACTGACGTTTTTCACAGGCTCTCACACCACATGTCCTCAAAAAAAAAAAATCCAAAAACTAATTTGTAACTGGCTGCAACATGAAAAGAGGATGGTAACGGCACACGGACAGACCGGACCAGAGAGAACAGACAGCACATTTCACCAGCAGCGAGTTATTCAGACCATTCGGGGGAAAGGCAGGACATATCTACAAATTTATTATACTGTAAATTATCCTTATGCATCCTGCTCAGTCAGTGGCTCTTGGCAGCCACATAGCACCTGTCCTCTTGCATCCAAGCAGCAACCACTAGGTCTGAAAAATGAAGCCAACAAAGTGGCAAAAACTGCAGTTCGTTGAATGGCCACTTGAGGCTGTCTCACAAAAGAGAGTGAATCTCCATAGATTCCCATAGATAGATATGCTCAACATTACAGCAGAAATTAACATGTTTACAGCCTGGAATTAAAAACTGTTTTGGTCTCCATTGCTTATTTTCCCCTAAATGACAACTGTATGAGGTGATTTTTTTTGTTGTTGTATAACTTAAAAGGCTTAACACTAGAACCACCAAGGGGGTCATTTTGACCCTTTGGCATTTAAAAAATTGTAACTCTGTTAAAATAAAACCTGATCATCTCATATTTCATGACTTTTCCTAAAATGGGTTAATTCATCATGTAGTGTATTTTGGGATGTGTGTGGGGGAAAAACTGCACCACTTATACCTAGAACCAGGAGTCATTTTGACCGCATAGCAATCAATGTAAAATGCTGCGCTCAACATTCATGGCATCCCTGGTTGCCTAGGAACACCTATTGCTTACACACATTTGAATATGAAGGCTGTTTTGATTACAGCTAGCTAGCTGTGATTGATAGATAAACATATAGGAGACTGCAGTTAGATAAAAGATGAATAATTACTGCAGGGCTAAACAGGTTGCAGATGGGATGTTGAGCCGGGCCAGAGTGGGGAAGTGTGGGGCAAAGTGTGTGACTGGAAGCGTGAAGAACAGGTTGGTGGCTGTGCAGGGCAGTGTTGGAACCGTAGCTGAACTGAGCAGAGAGTCCAGAGTATGGAGAACTAATCCGAGCAGAGTTTCGGGCCTGAGGAGCAGAGCTGAGGAGGGCTGCAGACTGAGACAGAGCAGTGTGGACGGTGGATGAGGTGGATGTGTGAGGTGGATGTGTTTCTTATTTTGTTGTAACCATCTGTGAGGTCACTTTTAAAATGAAGGTAATGAGCGGTTCAACCTTCTTTTTTTTTTTTAGCATAATTAATACCACCATTATCCAAAATTATTTTTTTTAACTTTTCCGTAATGTTCTTCTACAAATCTAAATTTAATTATTTAGATGTGATAGTTATTGTGTTGTTTATTGTACCATTTGTTTACTAGTAGATTCTAAAATATATTTTGTCTTTATGATGTGTAATGAAACAATCTAAATTTGTAAACCTAATAAATCCCCTACAATTCAATCTTAAATACTTAAATACATTTTTTTGGTCAAATCTTACCTATGATTGAAAAAAATTAGATGAAAATTAATAACTTAAATTCTTCAAGGAATCACCTCTTTGCCATTGCTGCTACTGTTGCAGGATGGGGTCCTTACTTACATTTAGTTTTCTGACTATGATGTCCAGAAGTTGGCAAGCATGCTGATCAAACATATTCAGCCTTGCTGTTGACTATTGACTTTACTTTTCATCACAACCTGTAAACAGGAAAACATCATAGTGGAGAAAAAAGTAACAGCAGAAAAAGTATTAGTGCTTAAGGCTAACTAGCCTAGCTGAATGCTACTGTCTCTGCAGGCGAGTGAATTCCCAAGATTTGTTGTAGTTATGCACCTTTGAATCACCTGCCCAGCGTATACCTTTAACATATTACAGTTTTTAAAATGTAATTAAAGTAGCTCATCAGTTCAAATGAACACTCTTATTGTCCAAACAGAGAGCGCACAAGCTAAAGTCTTTTGTTAATAGATTGTATACAAAGTCTGTCACAATGGCTAAACATCAGCACGAGAAAGGCCTAAAATTAAGGGTATATTTTCTTTTTCAAAAAGCCCTGAAACCATAGATTATTTTTCCTTCAGTCATACTGCTCTCTGCTTTGTAAGACAGGATAGCTAACTAGACTAGCTATGACAAACTATTTAACTTCTAGAGTTTTATTGCAGCCTGTTCATAGAGACAATTTCATATGCTATTGGGAATGAAGGGTTGTTACTTTATTCAATCACATAGCTAGCTTATGTGTTTTTATTGCAACTGGGAGTTATGAAGGGGATGGATGGAAGCATTTTTCAAATAGATAACCTGCTGATGGGCCTAACAGAGAAGAGATTCCAGCAGTTATTATATAGCCAATTCTGAGTGTGCAGATGACTTGGAGACATGCAAAATGGCAAGATAAGTCTGAAAGATCTGGTGCCATAAGAAAGTACCTCACTCCCACACAGAATGTGCTTGACAACCAGTGCCAGCTAAACAAGCATGACTCTGTCCAACTTGGCGACTGAACTGCTGTTTAGTAACCTCTCAGACCACTCTGTGACTTTATTCCTGAAAAGAGATCCAACACTGGTGACAAATGTAGTGACTTTTTCAGGCCATCTAAGAAAATATTGAGTTGGGTTCCAGCACTTGGCAACAACTTATGTGGCTGACGATCACAGCTTTTCCCATCATGTGTTAAAGTATGTGTTAGAGTGTGTGAAGAAGGCACGATCAGTGTTACAAACATACTCCAATAGCATATGAGATTAGCTGATGAGCAACTTTTGAGCACATAGCAAAGGCTACTTTCTTTGATAAGGACTTGGTGAAGCAGATTATAAAAGCAGCAACAGAATGCAGCAGTAAAAGTTATCCAAGATTCCTTGGTTAGCTGCAGACTTGAACTTGAAAAAGCAGATCTGCATGTTCTTCTAATCATAGTACAATAGCTTCCATATTCTACACACTATTATTGTGACCCCCAGACAGCAAGAAGTAGAGCTGCTTTGGTTATTCTGTTCAGTGGATAACATGAACAGAATGTGCAACTGCTCAACAAAGGGAGGAACATGGATATGGAATGCAGTCATCACAACATGGGTAGATTAACAAATCTATGGACAGTTGCTTTAACAATATCTACAGGCTAACAAAAAGCACTGAGTCTACTCTGGCTGAGTCTGACACTGATGTATGAATGAGGTGTTAAAGATCTCAGCAGAGGTACAACATGTACAGCGGTGGTAAGCCCAAAGAGCAAAACACGAGGGGAGTCTGTCTTCAACTGTATTGCTTGAAGTCATATATATATCCATTTATAAGGATGGTGGTTAGTTTGGTCACATATTAAGGCTAAGTAGGCAGGAAAAAGGCAAGAGCCTTTGTCATGTTGGACTTTAGAGGGCGTGCATATGGCTATTTCCCAGAGGCAGTATGTATCTGTCTTGGCCTGAATTCACCTTCCTTGAGAGAAATGTCTGTTCACCCATTACACTGATAGTAAATAGGGGATATCTTTAAAGAGGTGTCGATGGATGGCTGTAAACTCTGGAAGCTAAAGAGTTAGGCTTAGGCTTTGGGTTGGGTTAACATCCAACCGTGTATACATGCCATCATGTCTTTATTTGAGTTCATTTGAAAGGTGACATTTCTAGTTTCAGAAAAACCACCTATTTACCTATTTATTCACCTCTTTTCACTCTCCATGTATTTGTACACCACTTGCATTTAATCATTAGTTACTATTAATCTCTGTCTCTCTCTCATAGTGTGTCTTTTGTCCTGTCTCCCTCTGCTCTCTTCTGTTTCTCCTCACCCCCAACCGGTCACGGGAGATGGCTACCCCTCCCCGAACCTGGTTCTGCCGGAGGTTTCTTCCTGTTAAAAGAGAGTTTTTCCTTCCTATTGTTGCCAAGTGCTTGCTCATAAGGGGTCGTCCGACTGTTGGAATCTAATATTATAGGGTTTTTACCCAAAAATATAAAGCGCCTTGAGGCTACTGCTGTTGTGATTTGGCACTATATAAAAAAAACTGAATTGAAATTAATTGAATTTGGCATGTGGCTAAACTAAAACAAAAACCTACCCCTATCCCTACACCAGGTTAAACGCTTAAGCAAGCTTCTTTCACTATTGAATACGAAAGTTCTGGGAATAGTTAACTGGAGTTTTTGTTTAGAATAAGTCAGATAAGCAGTAGAAAGTTGATGTACAGATGGTTTGATGGATGGAATATTTTCCATGTGTTCCTTTCTAGAGTTGAGTCCAGAAATCTATTGTGGTTATCTGTATGTATAGATCAGCCATGATTCTCCTAATCAAAGCAGCTAGCCACTCTGTTACCACTCATATATAAAGTGCTGAAAACTGGAATAGGATGGAATATGCCAGGATGGAGTATGCCAGCGGAGTTAAAATTAGAGGCATCCTGTCTCAGAGTGATGCTGAAAAACTAGTTCATGCATTTATTACTTCTAGGCTGGACTATTGTAATTCATTATTATCAGGTTGTTCTAAAAGCTCCCTGAAAAGCCTTCAATTAATCCAGAATGCTGCAGCGAGAGTACTGACAGGGACTAGAAAGAGAGACCATATTTCTCCCATATTAGCTTCTCTTCATTGGCTACCAGTTAAATCCAGAATTGAATTTAAAATCCTTCTCCTCACATACAAAATCTTAAAAAATCAGGCCCCATCATATCTTAAAGACCTCATAGTACTATACTATCCCAATAGAGCACTTTGCTCTCAGACTGCAGGCTTACTTGTGGTTTCTAGGGTA
>VUQI01056204.1:0-20981 GCA_015106735.1 Paratilapia polleni | reverse complement strand
TGGCCTACCACTTCGTTGCTGAGTTGCTGTCGTTCCCAATCGCTTCCACTTTGTTATAATACCACTAAGAGTTGACTGTGGAATATTTAGTAGCGAGGAAATTTCACGACTGGACTTATTGCACAGGTGGCATCCTATCACGGTACCATGCTGGAATTCACTGAGCTCCTGAGAGCGACCCATTCTTTCACAAATGTTTGTAGAAGCAGTCTGTATTCCTAGTTGCTTGATTTTATACACCTGTGGCCATGGAAGTGATTGGAACACCTGAATTCAAGGATTTGAATGGGTGAGTGAATACTTTTGTCAATTTAGTGTAACACAGAGATTGTCAGATGGCATGCAGGAAAATTGGTGCTTTGGAAAAAGATGAAAAGTTCCTGTTTCAACTTCTTCTATTGCTATACCAACATCAGTGTGGTAATTTTTTCTGAGTTACGAAACCTGTCATTCATGAGAAGTCTGTAGCAAGTCCTGTTTGGCTCGAGCACTAATGAAAATGGTTACAGCATGGTGTTCACAGTTTGCAACAATCAACATGTCAACATGTCACAGCTTTAGTGACAATGGACAGTTTAATGGAGCTGATGCTGACAGTGTTTCCACAAGTGCAACAAGTTCTCCACACTTGTGCACACCCGTACACACACACACACACACACACATACACACTCCTATGTGATTTTCCACACCTGTGTGGGAGAACACAGTGAAGGAGATTGACTTCGATGAATGGCGCTGTATTTAGAGGGCTTGGCAGTCTGGTTCCTGTGTGGGTCTTTGGTGGACAGTGGGGCCTTTACAGTAGATCTCTGCTGTAGGACGTCAAAAGATATTTAACTGTGCGAGGAGGATTTCCAGTCCTCGTTAGAGGCTGAAGATAGATGTATTAGAGGGAGAAAGACGCATGGTATTTGAAGTCTGGGAGTCTAGTTTGATGTCAGTTAAAATGTGGCATTAAGGGTGGAGTGGAGCATTGGGATGATGGCCAAATTTGACTGGAGTTGGATACTTAAAGAAAAGAGGAATATACATGTAGAAGAGGAATTTAGTTCTGTCACAATAAAAGGTCTGACTTTGATATCTTCCATCCATCCATCCATTTTCTTCCGCTTATCCTATCCAGGGTCGCAGGTGGGGGCTGGAGCCTATCCCAGCTACCATAGGGCGACTTTGATATCTTAGATTAAAAATTTATATAACGGTACAAAACCTGGACAGCTTTGCAGCTGTCTTTTGAGGTTCCTAAGGAAAATATTTTCATTACATAACTGTTAAACCAGTTTGTTGCCAGTTTAGGCAACTGCTGTTAAATGTGACATGACATAGAATTGAAAAACAGAAAATAAGAGTTCAATTCAGTTGTTGTAAATATCAGAACTATCAAAAGAGAGTAGATGACTACAGTATGTTCCGTCTTGGAGTGCTGAATGAATGAATAAGACATGGAACAAGTAGCAGTGTTTCTCTTTCAAGGTGAGTGGGGGAAAAAAAAGTTCAGTCTTTATGACTGCTGTTGTTTTTCAACCAAGTGTTGCTTTGGAAAATTAAATCTATGTATCTTTTACAAAGGCATACCTTGGGTTTTATGGCTGTCACTCTCAATTCTAAAGAGCTGTGATAAGATAGCAGTGTAAATGACAAGGAATCGTACATTTCCGCGAGGCAGAATCATTTGTTTATGAATCATTTGGCTGCCGTGAGAGTGTCTGACGCACTGAGAGAGAGGGAAGGGTGAGGCAGCGTGAGGCGAAGAAAGCTCTGTCCTGTCAGGGCTGTCGGTTGTTTGATGAAGGGAGTGATGATAGAGAGAAGTGCAGGGGAAAGAGAAACATTGTGAAAACACGCACAGGTTTGGAGGGATTTGTGGAGAGCTATGATTGAAAACAAACAGAAAAACAAAAAAATACAGATATGTCAGCAATTACTAATTTCCTTTTTTTAATTTCCCTCTTCCTTTTCTTCATGTCTGTTTTTTTCCAGAGCTGCTGGGCTCTACAAAGAGACTCAACATCAACTATCAAGACTCAGATGGGTAAGAGGAGTGCAAGTGTGCATGTGCTTGTGTGTGTCTCAGCCAAGAGATGAGCATGAAGCTGAGTCAATAGAATGCAATGGAAGAGTCATTGTTTCTTGACATTGATGTGCAGATTGTGTTCCATCTTCACAGAGTGACTCACAATCAAATCACACCTATGTACTGACTGAGTGTCCTTCAGAGTTATTACCTCACTATTTGTTTTCCCATAATATCTGTTAGATCTATTAGTGTTGGAGTCAAAGATCTACATTATTCTGTGCTTTATATTCAGTTAGATTCACTATGACTGACCACAGAGGTTCATAGAAGAAGTTACATTTATCCCTGCAGTTTGCATTGTGCTTGTAAGTAGCAGTTAGAGCAACCTCCAGCAATGAAGAATAACCTTAACATGGTGCCAGAAACTGCAGTTCCTCTAATGGCCACTTGAGGCTGACTCCAAAAGTGAGTCAGTCCCCATAGACTTCCATGTTTAAATGTCCAACTTTACAGTATTAAAAGGTATTTTTGCAGCCTGGTACAAAAAACGATTTTGGCAGATTATTGTCATCTACAACTTAGTTGTCATGGAAGTCCAATTATCTGTAGTTATGGACACACATTCTGCTTTACTTATGTTCAGTTGAATGAGCTCGATCATGTTTGGATGGTTGTGTTCCAGTTTTTAATCTGATCATTTTGCATTGCGGCACCATGTATTCAGGGTCAGTATATTCCACGAAGTTTTGAAAGCCTTTCTTTCAACAGTCCAGTTATTGCCATGTTAAGCATTTCATATCAGTAGGATCATAGTTTCTCTGGGTAAACAGTGTCATGCAGAGTGTGGCTAACTTTAGCCGTCTCAGATCCACATACCTGTATTGAATGTGGTTGTGCGTTACTCTGGTTGAGTTTTATGCCAGTTTATCCTACATACAGCCATGTTTTAATTTTCTAGATGAAAATACTGCAAATCCACTCAAATTTGAGAGATGTCATTGTCTCGTCTGACTCGATAACAGTATCTGGGCCTAAGGCTGGGAAACACATGCAAAGAATTTCCCTTTTCAAGCTGCTCTTTGACTCTCTTAGCCTACGTGCGATGTGAGTCTGTGTTGACTTAGACCTGCTGCGTGTGTCTACATGCAAAGTCAGTGCAGTGTGTGGGAGGAGACATACAATAGGGGTGCTGAAATCAAACGTGCATCTGCGAGAGGACATGTGTGTGTGCTTGTGTGTGAGTGGTATAGAGGAGGTGGGGGTGATGTATAAGATCAGAGCAGAGGGGCTAAAGAGAAGAGCAGAAGGTGAACAAACAGTCTCTCATCACCAAGTCAACATCATCCCAGGGAGGCAGATTCAAACAGCACAAGTCCCTGTAACTGGTGACTCACGATGTTTTACAAGGTGCAGCCTGGCAGTAGATGGAAATGTGGAAGAATAAATGGATGTGTGTGTGTGTGTGTGGCTGAGGAGAGTCCTAAACAATGTGACTGATAAGATAAGCCACCTCACAGTCTGCAGATCCAGAATCAGCTCAGAGTCCCTTCAAAACTTTATAATCTCTTACTTTTCTGAATTCACAGAATATAACAGTGAGTGAAACTTCATCAAGTTTTCTTCATCATCACGTTTTACCTGGCTTTGCTTAACCTGACACCTGTGTGTCTGCATAAATCTCAAATATCACAAAAACAACCGGGGTAAATAACTCTTAAAGAAAGGAGATTGAATGTGTTAATTATTCAAGTTTAGAAGTATTGGTTTTAGGTAAGAAGTATAAGAATTTTTTTCTTTTTTAATAATTTTCATTGATGCATCCAAGTACACATCTTACATGAAAGATGGACATAGTCACTGTGAAGTCATCCATTGGTTTTGGATTCCGCACTTTGAAACTTCAACATATTTTGTACCAGGTTTTAAACAACCTTTTTAATGATGTAAAGTTGGGCCTTTTAACATGGTATTCTGTGGGGATTTACTCGCTTTTTGAACTAGCCCTGTGGCCATTAGAGGAACTGCGGCTTCAATGTTGGCATAATTTTTCAGCGGCAGAGGGTGTTGCTTGGTCTGAAAGTAAACACAGAAATTAACTGTTTAGAACTGTTTAGAATGGCCATTTAGATAGATGGATTCTTTATTGTCATTGTAAATTTTTATACAACGAAACTCTTTTTGACATCAGTCTTTTCTTTTTTTAGTGAACTGTATTTCAGATCTCCATGAACTTGCCGCTTGCAAAGTTAGTGTGATGCATAGATCCAGAATAGGCACATTAATGGGCAATACAGATGTCTGTTGTGACTGCATAAGTTTTGATTACAAGTACATCCAGGCTGTTTGTTACCTCTGGTTCCCTAAAACTAAGCTCTTTCACAATGACTGCCCGAGGCTGTGAGAAATCACCTGAAAGCCTAAATAAAGTTGACATTTTATCCCCACGTGAGAAGAGCATGTCCCAGCTCCAGCTCTGCCAATGTGTTGCCTCAGAGGGTCAACTTCTCTGGAAGGCTCACAGTGTCCATGTCGCCTCCAGCAAAAGCAAAACTCATCGCCAGAAGAATTTATGCCTTTAATTTCTCCCTCAGTGAAATATACTGTGACCTGACAGACACCCAGAGACAAACACACATTTTCTCTCTGTAGCTTTGATGAAAGAACACACAAACACACACACACACATCATTATCTTATTCTGTAGTTTTGATGTGGGATATATAAGAACACATCACTCAAAAATTTATACTCAGCACATTCACAAATACAGGCACACACACACACACACACACTTGACACCTTAGTTTGAAGTGTTGATTGGGACACACTCAAAAACACAAAAATAAATTCTTATCTGAGGTTGCATTTTAAAATTGTACACACACACACACACACACACACCATCACACCCAACTAGATCAGAAGGTTTGATGGACGCACACACACGTCATTTCAGTCTGGAGGTTTGAAAAGGTTTCACCTGCTGTAAAGTCATCAGGATGATTTATAACCCCTCTCATCTCTTTGTCTCTCCCTCCTCTTGATCAGCCTTGACCTCGCTCCTTATTTTACCTCTCTCTCCTCTCACAGCTTCTCAGCGCTGCACCACGCTGCTCTGACGGGCACCACGGAGCTGCTGTCTCTGCTGCTGGAGGCCCAGGCCACAGTGGATATCAAGGACATAAACGGTATCATGATGGCAGAACAGCTTTGCCAGCTGAACCAGTGTCGCCACACAAACCCACAGTTTAGGGGGGAAAAAAATCCAAAATGTTCCTGATCGAGAAGTCAGTTGGTGTTAAATTGAGCATGAAACTTCCTCACCAGTTTTCTGACACTCAGCTGAAAATAAGTTTGACCCATATGAATAAATATGATTCACTTTGAAGTTTGTCTGCCATGCAGTGGCAGCAGCGCTAACACAAATATCGTCAGATTCCAAGCGGAACAGATACAGCTGAATTTGGCAGCTCGACTCCTGAGACCAGAGGCGTGTAGAGCTCATACCCATGTGTGCTAGGTCTCTGGGGTCAGCTATAGATTCCTGAAGGACCATTTTAAAGGTTGAATTTAACCTTTAGCATGTCCTGCCAGCTTTTCAGTTTTGTTGTGTCCACTGACCTCAGCAGGGCTTGTCACCCATTTGGCACCTGTAGCACACTCCCTTGGACTCCCTATGGACACAGACATTGCTGATTTTCTGAAGCTTCGCTGCCAGTCAGTGCATGAAAACAGAACAGCTGCATATCCGAATATGTCAGCGCATCAGGTCATAAACAGGTGTTGCAATGTAGAAGTGACAGGCCACCAACATTGGAGTATAAAGGCTTCCAGTACTAATGTCAGAAGAATTTATTACTATGTTCTGAAATATAGCCTTAACCTTTGAGGTAAAAGAGCAGAGGCATTTTACTCTTCTGGAATAAAAAAATCTGGTGATGACATTTTTTGTGGAAGCTGAACTGGTGGCAGAAAGTGACAGTTCTGCAGCAGCGTATACCCTTTTGGAAAAATTACCTGTTTACAAAAGAAAAACTAAAGGCACATCTCTTGATGCATGTATTTTTGTACGTTACAGTCATGTCCAGGAGAAGATGGAATTGAATGCCTAGCATGAAAAACTGTTGTTTTTGGTCTTTTCACATGGTTTGTTAATACTATAAAATAAAATCTTAAAATCTTATCCTATCATAAGATGCTCCAGCAGTCAAAATATTCTGACTTAGGGTCCTTAAAAAACATCAAGGGCTAAAAGGCCTTCCATCATAAGCTTCCCATAATGCTGCACTCACACTAGGGAAGCAGTGGTTAGAGACTAAGGCATGACCAAAATTATTGCAACTCTGTCCAGTGAATTTGCGATCTTGTTGCCTTTGAAATGATTTCTTCAAAGACGGGGGTCAGTTCTACGACCACTCGCAGTCAGGTGCCGTCTTTAAAACGACTTTGTTGGCGGTAATAAAACAGAGTCAGTCTGCTATCAGTTTGCGATTGAATGGGGTCAAGCTGACAATTACATGAAACTGTTTGTGATAATATGGCAATTAACTGTGATAAATCTGTAAAAATTGCAACTCTGTTGCAGTCTACATACACAAAAATTCACATTAGACAAAAATTCACATTAACTACTTACACTCCAAGTCCAGCCAGAACCTCATAGATTTGAAAGAGAAATTCACAAATTCCTTCACAAATAGTGACATAGTTGCTGCAGGACGGCAATTTAACTGCAAAATGACATAGGCGCTTGGCAGCCTTGTGGTTATACAGGAATATAACCAGAATACAACCAGTTGCAATAGAGGACTCGACTCAACTGGTTGTCAAACAGATGCGTCGCAGACAAGTTGCTGATTGCTACGTGTTGGAAGGTTGCCTCCTACCATGTGACCTGTGCAATCGCCTTGCAATTAAAAGTGGTTGCCCAGAGATTGAGGGTGTTGCACACCCAACCTCTGGGCGACCAGTGGATAGTATTTAAAAACAATGCAATCAGTTTTTTGGCACTTAAAAAAACTGAAGTTCATTAAAGTTTGTTCATTTTTATCATAATTGTGTTCTTCTGGATATAACTTTCTTCTGGATAAGAAAGTTAGTCATTAACTTTGTTTATTGAAAAATTTATTAAACTTAAAATACTAGTGCAGGGTGGTGGCAGGAGAGTCTGACCAGAACTGTACAAAAGAATATAAAAGGAACAATGACAATAATTTGCAATATTGTTATATTCGTTAATGATACGATATCAATATTATTAATATTATTGTGAATACATGGTTATTTTGACACCCTTAGCTAGAATAATAACAATCATTGTCTATACCACAGAAGACATTAAAAACCTGTCACACTGCTATGTAGTAGTACCTGTGACTAGTAAAATGACTTTGTAAATGACTTCTTTTTCCTTTCTGTCTCATCACCTCTATCTCACTTTGCCATTTCTGTCTTTAGGTATGCGTCCCCTCCACTATGCAGCATGGCAGGGTAAAGCTGACTCCATTCTATTGTTGTTGCGAGCCGGCGCTTCAGTCAACTCCCCTTCCCATGATGGACAGATACCGTTACATCTCTCCGCACAGTACGGACACTATGAGGTGGTGAGTAGGCAGACACACACACACACACACACACACACACACACACACACGCACACATCATCACCAAAGGCAAAGTTCCAAGGCATTACCTGTCCTCCTATTTCACTAAAATCTATCCCCTTTGTGCCTCAGCTGGTATTGTTTGCATTACCATTAATGCATACCATTAAAGAGTCTACAGGCAATAACGGCACATATTCCTTTCCTTCAGCCTCATCCATGTGGCTGCTGGAATGTTTGAAATGACAGATGCATATATCATGCATATGTCATACAGACCTTAACCTGCCATGCAACCCCTACCCAGGCCTGACCTCTTTAGTAGAACACCTGCAAACACAATACTGACAATCCTAAACAGAGGCCACACCGGACCTATCATATTTTCCTCTCCTCTGTTCAAAGACAAAAACGCATACACATAGCAAGCATGTTAGGAAGATTGGCATGTGAGTGCAAGTGCATAATACATGAGGTGATTGCACTAATATTACACTCTCCCATTTCTTGGCTCTCAGTCTGAGATGTTGCTGCAGCACCAGTCTAATCCCTGCCTCATGAACAAGGCTAAGAAGACGCCACTGGATTTGGCCTGTGAGTTTGGCAGACTAAAGGTATGAGAAAATATGTGTGTAAGTTTCATATATTTGATATCTTCTTTTCTAAAATAAGAGAGAAGATGTTGGGTAGTCCATTAGTTCCACAGGTATTTGCTTATAAACCAAAGTATTTGATGGATTAAAACTGATTATGGAACTGCATGAAAAGTTTACACATCTTTTCAAAATGAAATTTTCCATTACTTTATGACAGTTAATAAAGGAATTTCTGAGACCATGATATGTACTGCGCACAGGGTTCCTGCAGGTCATTAAAAATTAAAATGAAGAAAAATAAATGTGCAAAAGCTGTGTTTAAGACTGGTAGAAAAAAAAATCATATCCAGCGTGGGTAATTTTGTATATCAGTTCTGGTTTTTTGATGCCTTGAGATGGGTGTTTTTGCCATCGCTGTCCTAGCTTATTAAAACCACAGTGCGAGGCAGGTCTGACTTTGAAACCGAGGTCCACTGCATGCTCATATGGTAGCAATGTTAATCACAACGTAGGCCTGCCCTAAAATATACTGTGCTTTCTCTTTTTTCTGTACTCTAATGTGGACCATAATTAATGAAATGAAGACTTTCATTTCAGGGTTTTATAAGGTCATAGATCGTCATAGATCAAAGGTGCCGAGGACCTTTTTACCACAGACTTACGTACACCTGGAGGTATTTTTGAAACCCAGAGCTGACTCCTGTTGGCCAGTAGAAAGAATGAAGTTTTCTCTCCAGTTTTCTGACCCAGAAGCTAAGCATACCTTTTATATACAGTGTATGACTGTTCCATTAGCAACTTCACAGTAACATCTAGAGGCCTTAGCACTTACAGACATACGATGTAGATGTTGACGTTACCTGTTGATTGGTTTGAAAAAAGGAAACTGCGAAGAGGAGAGAGAGCGAGAGAGACAGCGGGGAGTTTATTTCTCATTTTTACCATGTAAAAGTAATGTATCCTATTTCAGCAAGAGAGCACACAAATCACTAAGCACATTCATATTCAAGGATAAATGGTTTAGCCTACAGTAATTGAACATAAGTGAACATAAGTGGACAGATATGAGTTAAACATCCATCCATCCATTTTCTTCCACTTATCCAATTCAGTGTTGCAGTTGGGCTGGAGTGTATCCTAGCTGTCATAGGGCATGAGGTGGGTACGCCCTGGAGAGGTTGCCAATTTGTCACAGGGCTAACACAGAGAGACATTCATGTTTACACATTCACACCTACAGCCAATTTTATTTATTCATTTATTTATTTATTTATTTAATTTATTGAGGCACTGTCGCCTCACATCAAGAAGGCCCTGGGTTTGAATCCCCCGGCTGGCTGAGACCTTTCTCTGTGGAGTTTGCATGTCCTCCCTGTGCCTGCGTGGGTTCTCTCCAGGTATTCTGGCTTCCTACCTCAGTTCAAAGACATGCATGGGGTTAGGTTAACTGGAGATTCTAAACTGCCTGCAGGTGTAATAGTGAGCTTGAATGGTTGTCTGTCTCTCTCTGTTAGCCTTGTGACTGTTCAGGGTGTACATTGCCTCTCGCCCTATGACAGCCTGGATAGGCTCCAGCCCAACCGCGTCCCTGAATCGGATAAGCGGAAGAAAATGGATGGATGGATTTTATATATTGAAGGTTTAAAAGGGTCACAGGAAGCCTGTGATTAGCACATTTTATTGTTGAAAAAATAAAGTTAGTCTTTCAGTGAGACGTATGTAGGTTTGTTTGATTCGTGCTGTCATCATAATCCAACTGTTTGCAAATGACAACACATTGTTTTTCATGGGTTTTTTGTGTTTATTTTAATGAGAATGGCCTATGACAAACATGAACCCTGGCTTTGATAAGGAGGCCCAACTAAATTGAGCCTGTTTGAGTGAAAGCAAAACAGGCTTCAGCAGCTCTTTTTTTTGACTTTGTAAAGTTAAAGAGATTGCACATTGCTGTCTGTTTTCTCTATTTTTCTGTCACATCAGCGGATAAGCCCGGCTGTGGGATGTATAGCTGCCCCTGTAATTCAGAATTAGACACACGCAGACTTCCCATGCTTGTTAAATGTTTGCTTGTCTGCTCTGAGTTTGCAGTTTAGCTGTGAAAGAAAATAGAAAGCTTTGGGCTGTTTTTTGTCACACAGACTGTGTGTGTATGTGAGAGTAGAGGCTGTGGTATCTTTAGACAGTTGCTGAGTAGTGGATAAGCCTCTGTGCTCCTTTAACCCTATATTATAAGTCATCATTTACAGTGTATTATTTCAATATATATTTTTACCACACATCTTCAGCTAGCTTGGTTTTGCATTTTTATACATTATTTATGTATTACTAATGCTGTAATTCCTGTCCTTATTCTGCCAGCTAACATTTCATCTTCAATTTGATTCTTGTTAGGTGGCTCAGTTACTGCTGAGCAGCAATATGGTGGCAGCCCTGTTAGAAGGAGAAGGCGGGAAAAACAGCCTGGACTCTCCCTCCACCACCCCCCTCCACCTGGCAGCCAGGAATGGACACAAAGACATCATCAAGTAAGATAACAGCACAGAATGGTATTGAAATGTAGGAACATCTGATTGGTCACAGCAAGACTTTTTTGGGGGACTGTAATACACAATAAGTTCTCAATAAATTCTGCTTTTCTTCTAATAGATACAAAAAGGTTTTCATTATGATGCAGTATCATATATCACAGTAGACTCACTGATTTTACAGGAGTCTCAACAATAACCCTATCTAGGCACAGCTTTACCTTTCACTACCCAGCTGGGCAGCTGTGTTCACAGCCAGCAGTTGGATGCTGTCGTAGATCAGGCCTTTGAGCTGAAAACTGAACTCTTAGTTCTGAATCAGAAGGAATGTAACACAAAAGCTACAAACATTAAATTAGCTAATGTATCTTATTAGCCAACTAATCCCATTAAGTGTTTTTATATAAAAAATTTAAAAACTTTAAAGAACTTTGAAAAGAACCAGGCAAATGTTATGACTTAATAATGTATTCCGTGTTCAGCTGATACTTATGTCCACTAATTAAGGCAGGCTAAATCATTCATCACTATATGAGAATTAACAAGGCTAAGTATAATTTGTTATGTTAGGTAAATACAACCTTAGATGAACAACAACACATGACATATTACACCTTGTCATTATTTATTTAACAAAAACTAAGACAAAATGCAGAAACAGTGGGTGAAAAACTAAGTACACCCCTACTGCTTCCATAGGAATTAAGAGGGTAAGTAGGAGCCAGTTGTGGCTAATCAGATTCACTGAATGCGATTAATTGATCGTCAGCAAGTGTGACCACCTCTATAAAAGCAGAAGTTTTGGCAGTTTGCAGGTCTGAAGCATTCACGTGTGTGTTAACAGAATGCCAAGGAGGAAGGATATCAGCAATGATATTAGAGAAGCAATTGTTGCTGCCCATCAATCTGGGAGGTTTATAAGTCCATTTCCAAACAATCTGAAGTCCATCATTCTACAGTAAGAAAGATTATTCACAAATGGAAAACATTCAAGACAGTTGCCAATCTTCCCAGGAGTGGACGATCCAGCAAATTCACCCCAAGGTCAGGCTGTGCAATGCCAGAAGGGTTGCCAGGAGAAAGCCTCTTCTCTAAGAAAAAGGAACAGGGCAGCATGGCTTAGGTTTGCAGAGCTGCATCTGTACTAACCACAAGACATTTGGAACAATGGGCCTCATTTACTAATATTTGTGTGGAAACGTTCTTACCCTGTGCAAAAAATGAGTTTGCACACAAAATTACTGTCGGATTTATGAAACGTGCACACCACCCTATTTTGTTCTTACCGCCATGTGTATGTTAGTAAATCCGAATCATTCGTAACCAACAGGCTTGTGCAATCTCCATACAATTCGCATACTATCTGCATACTGAACAGCTCCCATTTCTCTATATAAGGAGTGGTGACAATGCTCTGGCAAAAAAGAAGAAGTCTGACTGGAGCAAATTGAGTAATAGTGTCCAAGGTCCAAGTAAGAAGCCAGAAGAGGCGCAGCTTTCCAAAGTGTTTCCATGGGAGTGACGACCGTTTAAAAATTAAATAAATTAATTAAAAGAATAAGATTAGATAAGGGATACTGAAATATATTTAAATTGAAAAGGTTAAAGCCCACACCTTTCCATTTAGTATTTTATTTTCTTTACATGAAGTTTTTAAAATTTTTTATTGTAATTCTGAGCATTTTGTGGCTTATGGTGTTTTGGAAAACTGTAAACAATGACCAATAGGCAATAATAATAATAATAATAATTATTATTATTAGTAGTAGTAGTAGTAGCAGCAGTAGTCATTTTAAAGACTTGTGTTTAAATTTCCTAAGGCAGCCAGGCTGTCATTTGTTCGTACGCATGGTCAGAGGGATTTCTGAATTGTTCAGAAAGTACAAACAAATTCAGGTATGAAAATATTGATAAATCTCTGATTTGTGCATGAAACATTCGTACGAACAGATTTGTGCCTACGCACTTTTAGTAAATGAGGCCCAATAATCCCAATCACAACCAGTGAATCTAGAACAGAATGGCTGAAAAAGAAAAGAATCAAGGTGTTGCTATGGCCCAGTCAAAGTCCAGACCTCAACCCGATGAAATATTGTGGCAGGACCTTAATGTCTGCATACCTCAATGAACTGAAGCAACGTTGTAAAGAACAGTGGGCCACAATTCCTCCACAACGATGTGAGAGGCTGATAAAGTTGTACAGAAAACAAATAATTAAAGTTACTGATGCTAAAAGTGGTTCTTCAAATTACTGAATAATGGGGTTACTTAATTTTTCACATACTGCTTCTGTATTTTGGCTTAGTTTTTGTTAAAGAATAATGACATGCTATAATATGTCATGTGTTGTTGTTCATCTAAGGTTGTATTTACCTAATTTTAGAACCTGGTAAGGACCAGATGATTTTTATTATGTCCTGATATGTAAAACCTTAGAATTGAAAGAGGGTGTACTTTCTTTTTACCATGACTGTAAATGTTTTACTATCATTTTAATAATTTCAGCTAATGTTCGGATGCTAATACTATAGCGTACGATGATGAACATTTAACATCATACCCGCTCAACATCAACTTGTTAGTATTGTCATTGTTAGCAATTTAAGGTTAAAGTTTCTGCTACAATTAGTAGCACTGTAATTATTGCTACTACTGCCAGTTGGACTACAACAAATACCAGCTAATGGTGCTACAGCTAGAAATGCCCCTCCTTGCCACTCCTATGACTTTTAGAGCTCATATTTCCTTTTAGTCCTGCTACTCAACAGTACGACTTGTGCTATTACTTTTAAACCCATAGTGCATTCCTATGGTGTCGAAACAATTGGAAAAACAAGTTCCCCTTTGAGAACATTGAAGTAAAACTTCCCCCAAGTCGAACAAGAACCTTATGGGTAAAGTTATGGGTAATTTTGGTACATGATTGGCCGAGTTGTGATGTCATTTATCCATAAGCATATCTGACAAAGATAAATGTTTTATTGTTATTTAATAATGGTGCAAATTAACATATTGTATATCACATTTTTGCCAATGTTTAATTTGTAATATCAGCCTTTAGGTTGTTAATAGCTGTCCGTATAGACTTATTAAATTGCTTTATTAAGCAGTAACCCTCATAAAAACTAAACATATAGAGCAATATTTATTTGTAATATACTGGGGAAATTTTTGATATGTTGTTTACAAGCTCTGAGTAACAAAACCCAACACATCTGCTTTGTAGAAACAACATGGACACTACAAAGACTTAAAGTCATGTGGGCACACTGATGTTGGAAGAAGTTGGAAGTTGGTTTAGCAAATGGGGAAATGGGACCACTCAGTGAGGACAGTTAGCATTAGTATTGGTTCTGTAACTTGCAGCTGTGTGGACTAAACATTTCTCGCTTTGTAGCTTGAGAAAACAAACTTGTAACAATCTTTCCCTCCGAAAAGAAACCACTGTACTATGAGGTTTAATCCCATTAACTTTACACTTTTAACTTTCAGCCTGTGTTTGTTTGTCAGCATATCTGTGAAAAAATGTCTGTACTTTGCCATGTAACCCCACCCTGCTTTTTCAGACATACTGCTAACTATTCCTATCCTTCCTAAATTATCAAATATCTCTTGCAGCACCATCCATCTTCCCCTCTCCTTTTCCTGAAGTTAAAAAGTGAATAGTTAGCAGAGAAGCTTAGGCTCAACACAAACATAAATTTAAAAATAAAACAGACACACACCCACACACACACACACTGTGCAGGCAACCACATTCAGAGTTTACTCAGCAGAATTTGGCTGTGATCTGACGCTAAGGGATTTATGTCTCTTCAAAGACTGCCATACCTAAGCAGCAAACATCTTTGTAGCACCTACTTCTTGTAATAACTGGAGAAGCTTTCTGCAAACAGGATGTCATTTTGTGCCTGGAAAGATGGGAAGTTCCTGTTGTTGATTTAGTATCATATACATCTACACTCTGTGTATATCTGAAGCTAAACTGTGTTTTAAAAAGTCATTCTCAATATTTATTTTTTTCAAAGATAATTCATAATGACCTCATGTTCAGAACCTTTGCTCTTGCACATTCTGTAATTGGTGAACACGTACAGTGCAGATTGAATGGAGTACATGAGAGTAAAATGACTGTTTATCTGGAGGACAGAAAAGTCTAAGCTCCATGACAGTTTTCAGACATTAAGCCCTCTCAAGGTTTCATACCAACATGATTAAAAGCAGTGCTGCTGACTGAAGCGAGAAGCTGCAGGTTACAATAGGTACGCTTCAGATACCTTTTGCCATCACAGCTTAGTATTTCTCCTGTCTGTCCAACCCTCCTGTGTGATCTCAAGTCAGTAGTATCTGCAGCATTCACATTACATTTCACATTTTTTTACCCACAGCCAGCTCAAACCACATATGAAAAGTTTCTTTAAATGCAAGCTGAGCCTTTCAGTGAGCATTTACAGAAACTTTTCACATTTGTAATTATCATTACAAGTTTTGTGATTTAGAGTAGAATAACATTCAGAAGTGATGATTAATGATGATTATTTAGGGCTACTGTAAAGGGAAAAAAAACATTTTCAATAAAATTCTACATGTAGCTCTAAACATTGTACATTTTTTCAAGGAAACATAATATTTGAAGACTAAAGCTGTGATATCACAATATATTATTTTAACAATGGCAAAAAGGTAAAAGCCATCTTTCAGTTGTCTTTTTTCTTTCTCATAAAATTCATAAAATCTCTTCTACAGTATCCCCTTTTTTCTGATAAAATTGCAACTTTAATTTTATATTTGCTAAAATATTTAATTATACCAAAAAATTAAATTCATGAGAAATTTTTATGCTCTTAGTGTTTTTTTCTTGTTAAATTTCAACTTTATTCTCATAATACTGCATAATGCATAATAATATAATTATGTGAAAATTGTAAACTCACAAGGAATTGTTGTAATCGAACAAACTATTAGAGACAGTACACCGCTACTACTTCCATATGAATTAAGAGGGTAAGTAGCGGCCTGATGTTGCTAATCAAATGCAATTGATTAACTGAACATCAGTAAGTGTGAGCATCTCTATAAAAGCAGAAGTTTTGGCAGTTTGCTGGTCTGGAGCATTCAGGTGTGTGTTAACACACAGGAGTGGAAGTCCCATCAAAATTACCCCAAGGTCAGACTGTGTAATTTTAAGAGAATTTGCAAAAAACCCAAACACTACATCTCAGACTCTACAGGCCTCAGTTAGCATGCTAAATGTTAAAGGTCATGACAGCACAATTAGAAAAGACTGAACAGGAATGGTTTGTTTGGGAGGGCTGCCAGGAGGAAGCCTCTTCTGTCTGAAAAGAACATGACAGCAGGGCTTAGGTTTACAAAGTTGCATCTGAACAAATCACAAGACTTCTGGAACAATGTCCTTTGTACAGATAAGACCAAAGTGGAGATGTTTGGCCATAATGCAAAGTGCCATGTTTGGCAAAAACTAAACACAGCATATCAGCTGTCAGCTGTGGTGGAGGGGTGATGATTTGGGCTTGTTTTGCAGCCATAGATTCTGGGCATCTTGCAGTCAGTGAGTCAAACATGAACTCCTCTGTATACCAAAGTATTCTAGAGTCAGGTGTGAGTCCATCTATCTGACAGATAAAGCTTGGCTGAAGTTGAGTCATGCCACAGGACACTGATCCCAAATCTACAACAAATCTACGATGAATGGTGTTGCATTGGTCCAGTCCATGTTCAGACCTCAACCTGATTGAAATACTGTGGCAGGACCTTAAGAGAGCTGTGCAGTGAAGTGAAGCAACGTTGTGAAGAAGAGTAGGCCACAATTCCTCCACAATGATGTGAGAGACTGATAAAGTCATACAAAAAACGATTACTTCAAGTTATTGCTGCTAAAGGCGGTTCTTCAAGCTACTGAATCATGGGATGTACTTAGTTATTTTTCACATGACTATATATTATAATACACAGTAATTTAATAATAATATGACATTGAAGACTATTACAAGGAAATTTTGTGATATTAGCCCAGTCTTTTTTTTAACCTGTCTGTGGCCCTGATATTATGCCATATATTTTTACTCCACAACAACTAAACGCTGTCTTCCAGCTTGTTGAAGGGGTGTAAGGGATCTGTCCTCCTAAATTTTTTAAATATGTAACTAGAAATGTGCAATTGCTGACAGTGTTGCAACAATAAAGAAAGGGGATGCAAAGTGTAGCGTTCACCAGAACACTGGTGGCAACAATTGCTTGACTTTAGGAAAACACAGTGTATAAAACTTCAGCTGTTATCCTGCAGCAATGCTCTACTGTTGTTTACATCTTCAAAATTGGACTCAACCTTCGCATGGTGAGCCTGAGATCATCGCCTCCTCCTCCTCCTCCTCTTACTGAAACAGTGCCATCAGCATTCCTCCATGTGGGCCTCTGACAGAACCAGAGACATACTATATTTCTTAACTTGTATGTGTGTGTGTGTGTGTATGTGTGGGTAGATGAGTGGGGGGTATATGACTTAATAAGATGCTGCAGATGTCTGTAACAGTTGAATGGATGAATCTGTTTCTGAGCTTCGCCTGCGGCCTAACATGGTGTTTCTGATTGGACTTCCTAGGTTGCTCCTCAAAGCTGGCATTGACATCAACAGAGCCACCAAAGCAGGGACGTCTCTGCACGAGGCTGCCCTCTATGGCAAAACAGAAGTAGTGCGGCTGCTGCTTGACGTAAGCAAAGATGACGAACATCATATATGTTCAACTTATAAGCCATTTGGAAGGCTGTTTTTGTACAAAGAGTGTAGGTAACAAGACTCCACAGAAACTTCACGCTACACTTTCACTCTGTTTGCTCTGTGTTATTCTTTAATAAAGCAGGGAGGCATTTGAGGGAGGGTTTCTTTTTAAAATACACACAGCTGTCTCACAGTGTGTGTGTGTGTGTGTGTGTGTGTGTGTGTGTGTGTCTAGGCGGGCATCAATGTGAACATGCGCAACACGTACAACCAGACAGCTCTGGACATTGTCAATCAGTTCACCACCTCCACAGCCAGCAGGGAGATCAAACAGCTGCTGAGAGGTTGGTAGCTCATAAAAAGGTCTTTTGATACTGCACTGATGCATTTGTACAATTTGGATTTTTGGTTTAGACCTGTGATGATGTGTCTGTTTTTCTTTTTTTTTTCAGAAGCATCAAGTTCTCTTCAAGTCAGAGCGGTGAAGGACTACTGGAATCTCCACGATCCTACTGCGCTTAACCTCCGGGCCGGAGATCTGATCATGGTACTTGTTTTTGTGTGTAAAAGGAAAAAATGGTTCAATTTTATGGCTCTGTACAGCAGGTGGCAGCTTCTGTCTAGAATTTGAAACAGAAACACTACTGCTTTGTTTGAAACGCAAAAGCTTTCCAAAAAATGTGGTTAATCCCATTTAACGGGGGGGGCATTACTTTTTCACATAGGGCCGGGCAGGTTTGGATAGCTTTTTTCCCCTTAATAAATGAAATCATCAGTTAAAAGCTGCATTTTCTACTTCCTTGGGCTATCTCTATCTAATATTAAAATCTGTTTGATGATATGAAACATTTAAGTGTGACAAATATGCAAAAAAACTAAGAAATCAGGATACTTTTTCAAGGCACTGTACCTGTTGATGAAAAATTCTACTCTGGCTCTGAAAGCTGCACTGCCCAAAGAAGCTGTCTGTTAACCTCAAAACTGATTCCAGAAAAACCCTGGATGAATACCTGTTGTGGACACACATGGACCTGCCCGTCTCACAATAATATAGTAGGGGAAATGTAGAAGAAAACCAGGAGAATTGCTACTCTTGGAGAATAGGGAACAGATGAATGAAGCAGTGTGTGCTGCAAAAAAATATAATATTATAATATTAACAGAAGAGAAGGATTACATTTATTTTATCCAATGACTCATGGTAAAGTAAAAACAAGCTTAGAGTTTCTCCTGGAAAACAGTGAACCTTTGGGGGGATAACTGCCCACGTAAGCATGATTGGTCCATATTCATTAGGTAATGAGTCTACATTACCTTTGGTGACGGATCACCAAAAACCTGAATATTTATATATTATTCAACTTTAGTTATGTAACGACTACATTTTGTCAGAATAGAGTCTCCATATCAGTCCACATAATTCTGTATTCTCATAGTAAAACTGCACCTTGATTGGTCATAATATATGTACATTCATATATAAACAGTCATAGATAAAGTGAATAATGTTGTTCATAACATTAGCAAGTCAAGGTCTTTTTAATAGACAGCAAGTAAGCCGTCAGTTCAGATTATCAATGTGCTGGATGTGGGAGAAATGGGCAGGTGTAACAATAATAGACTGGATGTGAAAAAATTATCACAGCCACCCTGACGCCATCCACGCATTTTGAAGCAGCATTGGCTGGCGCCATGTAGGTATTTAAAGCCCAAAGTGACCATATTTGGACAGGCAGGTGGAGTGCTAAATTATAAGATAACGCTAGCTTGGTTACCAAGCTGCATTGATAAACTGTAGTGTTACAATGCACAGACACACTTCTGCTAATTAGTTCTAAGAAAAAGAATTAAAAAAATATTTTCAGTCACCAAAACTGAAGCACAAACTTCTTGTGGACGTACCACACAGCAGGTCATATTGTTTGTCAGATTTAAAATGTCAAAAGTGCACAAAGAGAGTCAGAAATGATCCATAGAGGCCAGAACTGTTTTTTATACCAGGCTGTGAACATGGTTTTTAATGCTGTTTAGTTGGGCATTTTAACATGGGAGTCTATGGGGATTGACTTGCTTTTGAGGTTGGCCTGAAATGGTCATTAGAGGAACTGCAGTTTTTGGCTTTTTTGCAGCCATGGAGGTTGCTGATTGGTAATGACCTGAGTGACTTTAATGAGAGTCTAATGGCTTTGCGAGGCTCATACAGCAGGGGTTTGGACCTACTGACTGACATTGTTCTGAGGTGGGACAAACTATGAAACTCTGAGCATCCCATGTTGTAAAGTCCATCCTTTGGTAGGTTAAAGTTTTTTTGGCAGCTCATTCTGAAGAACCACAGCACACAAGACAGTAGAAGTTTGTGTGATTTGAACAGCTGCGTATGGACATGTGCTTCACTGATCACATATTTATTACATATAACATGAGCCTGATAATGGTGACCTAACAGACATGGAGTGTCAGGAATTAAAAGGAGAATGAATTGAGTATGGCTGTTGAATGTTTTATCCTCTATGGTGTATAGTGGAAAACAAGACTGGGGGTGCCTCATGATGTCCTGGCAGACTCATAAATTCTCTCTTGCCAAGTATTCAGAATTGCTGACCCACACAAACACAAAGTGCTTTCATAATGTGACAAAGAAAAAGGTAAGGATTAGAGATGCGCTGATCGTTTGGCCAGGGACCGAAATTGGCTGATTTCTAGCGTTCTCGGCCTGGATGGGTAACCAGCTGGTCAGTCTCACATATGTCCAGTTACGTACCGCTCCCTTTTTATGCACGTGCAACATGCAGACAGCAGCACAGGCAAATAGTTACACGTACACTCACAGCCACACACTAACATGTTGTTAGCGTGGAAGCTCTTCACTGTGAGTGAAGACACATAGTTCACCAAAGTCAGTATGAACAAAGGATCAAAGCAGTTATGAGGAAAATTATGAAGAAGAGAGTAGAAAAAGAAAAAAGGGTGGATGTCCTGTCATTTGGTGAATTTATAAACATGCTATAAGATGATGTACATAACTGACATTTGTTTGGTTATATAAATCTGTTGCACATGTTTTTGTTTAGTAAGGTGAAATATGTCAGGTAAAGGTGGTTGTACAGCAATTCATTTTTTCATTAATCATTTGTACCTCTTTCCAGTAGCACTTTATTTTGAGAGTTGTCTAAGGGAGAGAAGATCCTGTAACTTACTGCAGTTTAGGGAAAAAGTAAAGTTTAAAAATTTTTCTTATGAAAATAAAATTTTGCATTCAAGAAAAGTTGACTTTTGTTTGTATATGCTGTCAACTATAATTTTTAGAAATTCAATTAAATTCAATTCAGTTTTATTTATATAGCGCCAAATCACAACAACAGTCGCCTCAAGGCTTATTATATTTTAGGGTAAAGACCCTACAATATTAGAGAGAAAACCCCAACAATCAGACGACCCCCTGTGAGCAAGCACTTGGCGACAGTGGGAAGGAAAAACTCCCTTTTAACAGGAAAAAACCTC
>VUQI01056203.1:0-15541 GCA_015106735.1 Paratilapia polleni | reverse complement strand
TTTTATTTATATAGCGCCAAATCACAACAACAGTCGCCTCAAGGTGCTTTATATTTTAGGGTAAAGACCCTAAAATATAAAGCGCCTCACTGTATAGAACTCACTGTATATTTATGTGTTTCATATTTTGGTTTTATATTTATATAATGTGCTATCACTATAATTGTAGTACCATAAGGTGAAATAAAAGGTTTGCAAATACACTCACCAGCCACTCACTCATTAATGCAAGTATCTAATCAGGCAATCACATGGCAGCAACTCATTGTGTTTTGGCATGTAGACATGGTCAAGATAACCTGATGAAATTCAAGCCGAGCATTAGAAGAAAGGTGATTTAAGTGACTTTGAACATGGCATTGTTGTTGGTGCCAGGTGGGCTGGACTGAGTATTTAAGAAAATGCTGATCTACTGGGATTTTCCCACACAACCATCTCTAAAATTTACAGAGAATGGTCCAAAAAAGAGAAAATATCCAGTGAGCAGCAGTTGCCTGGGTGAAAATGCCTTGTTGATGCCAGAGGTCAGAGGAGAATGGCCAGACTGCTTTGAGCTGATAGGAAAGCAACAGTAACTCAAATAACCACTCATTACAACTAAGGTATGCAGAAGAGCATCTTGTAATGCACAACACATCAAACCTTGAAGCAGATGGGCAACAGCAGCAGAAGACCACACCGGGTGCCACTCCTGTCAGATAAGAACAGGAAACTGAGGCAATAATTTGCAGGGATTTAGTACCAACTGAGCATCATTTGATGCTACTCACCTACCTGAGTATTGTTGCTGACCATGTCTATTCCTTTGTGACCACAGTGTGCCCATCTTCTGATGGCTGCTTCCAGCTCAGATCATATCAAACTGGTTTGTGTACTCAAAAGACCTCCACAGTCAACAGATCTCAATCCAATATAGCACCTTTGGGATGTGGTGAAACGGGAGATTCACATCATGGATGTGCACCCGACAAATCTGCAGCAATTGTGTGATGCTATCGTGTCAATAAGGACCAAAATCTCTGAGGAATATTTCCATCACCTTGTTGAATGTATATCAAGAGAAATTAAGGCAGTTCTGAAGGCAAAAATGGGTCCAACAAAGTACTAACAAGGTGTACCGAATAAGTGTACTTTAGTAATTCAAAAAATGATTAAGCAAACTATTTGAGATATTCCAAATGTGAAGAAAAAATGTTTTTGTTTCTATAATAGACATTGTTGTGATCAGTGTTGTGCCATTAATATCTCATGTATCAAATATATAAATGATTTTGTGTGTGTGTTCTTTTAACAGGACGGAAAATGTCAAAGTAACAGAACACTACTGAGACTGGTGACAGAAAAATGTTGCTGTGGTATTACTTTCTGTTACACATTTGTTGCAATAATATGTGCTAGAATGCATAGAAATGGCCCTTTGCTCACATTGAGTGGCACATTCAATAAAGTTTTTTTTTACACAATCAGACCATTTTCTGCTGTCATCCACATTTATGTTGTTTATGCATATTTCAGTTCCACCATTGACCATTTCAAGTCAGCAAGTTGTATAAAAACTACCAAAACTATCACTGTTTTCACATTTATAGGCAGTTATACTTATTTATACTAAGATGAGCCCCCTCACATTTAAGAAGTGTTGTTAGAAAGACAGAAAGGAGTCAGTAACTTATTTCTTTGCATAAACCGTTGTGTTGCATTGTGTGGGTTTAAGAGTGCGAGTGCATGTGTTTTTGTGCAGTAAAAAGAAATGGCCGCTGTGTAATGCATTTATAAGTAGCTTCGCCACCACCATGTAACAGTTGTTTGATCAAAACATCTCATTCCCCTGAAGAAGGACAGATTATGGATAGGCCTGTCAGCATGTATAAGTGTGTGTTTTTGTGTGTGCCAGAGAGAAAGAAAAAAGAGAGGCAGTGTTTGTGCATGCAACACTCATCCATCATGCTGGAGATGGGGAGAAATTTAAGGGTACAAATAAAAATGGCCTCTGTGATCTGCATGGAAGATGGGGGGAGGACTAAAAGAGAGTAAAAGGTCCAAAAAACTGAATGAAAGGGGAGCCTGAGAGAGAGAACGAGAGAGAGAGAGAGAGAGAGAGAGAGAGAGAGACAGAAAGATAGATAGACCTGACAGGGAAATTCATAAGAAAGAAATGAATTAAAACAGAGGAGAGCATGAAGGAGAAAGATAGAGGGCTGGTTTCGTGTGCTTATCAGTTGAAGGAGGAGATCCCATTCATCAAGAGACTAGAAGATCAAATAATGTGCTGGTTAGTGGAGAGCAAGCCTGTGACTGTATATGTGATTGTGTAATAAACTGTGAGCTAGTGATTGAGGTCCAACCCCCCCAAAAAACCCTTTTAATAAGGCTAAGTTGTGTTATCGCTGATGGATGGGGAGTTGAGGGTGAAGGCAGAGAAAGACATCAGGATGTAAGAGGAGGAGGCAGAAAAGGATAAAGAAGAAGAAATGACAGGAGTTGGAGGGTACAGCATGGCACTGAAACTGCTCCTAGCAACATTTAGCACCATGTGCACACATGTTTATAGGCATTACTTGAAATTACCAAATGAGACTATACCAGTCTATAGAAGGAAATTACAAGAAGTGCTTTAGTGGATTTTTTTTTTGTTTTGTTTTTTCGGTAGATGTGAGAGCACTTAATACTGCATGAAACAGCAAAAAGTGTAAATGGCTAATGTAACATGATTCGTGGTTCATCTGTTTTGCTTTATTAGACAAATCATTTTCATGTTGATGAAAAGAAAGTTAATCATCAACATTAATAGCTACTTATTGCTTCACTGTTTAATTTATCAAGCCAAAATTTCACTGCCTGGGTGCATTTTCTTAAGCGTGAGTAATTGCTGGTTTTCTCAATATTTTACAGATTTGAATGTATTTGGATTTGACCTGTTGGAGAAAACAAGCAGTCTTCTGCTAGCTATAGCAAATAGGAAAGTGCTCCTGTGTGTCAGTACAATGGAGAGGATGTTCTACACTGAATTGCTCTAAGATACACATTGTGGTTTGTTTTTGCAATCAGTAACATAAAAGGGAACTGGTTAAAGCTACTGAGTTCTTGAAGTCTGGTCATCATGGTGGTTTGTTGATCAGATGCTTAGTACTGAATCTTTATTTATGACACATAATTTATTTGACTTATTTGACGTAATTTATTTTTTGAACTTTGACTTTTCCAAATGTTTTTCTTGTGCTGTTGCTCATTGTGTTAAATGGGGACATTATTTCTCATCTAGGCCCTACAAGTGTTGAGTTTCATTCACCTTTGTTAATCTGGACTGAATAGGAACCCTGGTTCTGCATCTGCACAACCCTGGTACCCTTAGCATATGACACACACGTATATACACATGCTCTATGCTACCTTATAACTATTCACTCAGTGATAGGATCATATGCAGTCAAAGAAAGCAGCCTGTTTCGTCTGTACCTTATGTCAAAGATGTAGATGAAAACTTGTGTAATGTCCAATGAGTGAAATTATTTCAGTGGCCCAGAATCATTTCAAAAATGTTTGTGCTTGTTCTTTAGAATCAGGTGCTTTAACACACACAAAATGTTCCTGTGTGAGAACAGAAAAGTGCATTAGAGAGTAAACAGAAGAGGTATCTTGAAGGTGTTTGTTTTTCATGGTTGTTAAAGATTACAGGTAGCTTACAGGCATTCTTCTGTACATTTGTACTTCAGAGAATTAAATTGTATTAACTCTTGTACCGAAGTGCAGACACAATAACATCTATTGAGGTGTATTGCTATGGGGACATGTTACTGTCACCTTGTTAGAGTAATACCTTTTTTTACATCCTTTAAAACTATACTTCTTACGCTTTGAAGTGTGTGCCAGGTATACAGAAAAGTGCCAACCATGTCTGATTGCCAGTGACAGTACAGTGTAGAAATATACTGTAGTGTATTGGCTTTTCCTCAATAAATGTATCAGTTAATTTTTTTATAAGCTTTACCATGACGCAATGGCTCTGAGCTGAGTTCTCTGCACTGACTCTGCCCCCAAACCAACAGAGAGTAGAGAGTATAGCACAGAATGTCTGTCTTGTGGCAGTGGCCTCAGGAACATGATTTCATTATGTTTATCCCTGTAGTGTTTCCTTGGTGAGACAGCATTTTCTGGAGCATTATGTTCATATGTTTAGTTAGCTATCAGTCCATGAAAGACAGGGTATTTCATTGAAGTTTTCATTACTTAAATGGTAAAATGGTAGATGGTTAGGGAATATTCTAAAATATATTTTAGTTTGGGATGGATGGATAATCACATTTTCCTTTCATTTCTAGTATACATGTGTACTAGTATGTATGTAGTATAACACCTCCAAGAAGTTTGGCTCCTTTGCTTCCCAAGATATTACTTTTATTCAGTCTTTTATGGAAAGACATTCCACTTCCCAGTCTAAAAAAGGCTTTATCTTTGTAACATTGTGGTCTCCAAGCCAAAGCTGAGGCAACCATAATGCAAACACCCAGATTACATTTACAGACTTTAGATTGAGCTGAGTAGTGCCTATGATGAGTGCACTCACCTTCATGTGTGGGTGCTGCTTTAAAAACTGACCTATGTCACTTTTCTATTGGAGGCTTTCTAATATTTCTCCACAGTAATGCCATAGAAAGACTAGGTTCCTTGTCTCTACCAAGCGAAAGCTCAAAGGTTATGCTGCAAACATAGTTACATTGCAGTCTATTTAAAGCTACTGTATAGGTACAGTTTGAGCTGGCAGATTAAATATATTCATTGTAATGCTGAAAATTTGCACCAGCTTGCACTGGTAACAGTTTCCACCAATGCAATTCAGTTTGATTTCACAGTGTTTTTATTGTTACAATAACAGAATGTCACTGTGTAGGTTAAGGCACTGATAGAATTGTGAGGTTCAAGGATGAGAAAACAATTGCAAGTAATGGGAAATATTTTAGTGTCAAATGTTATACAATGCAATGCATTATGAGTCCTAATCGTATTTGCAGTCAGTGTATCTGTAAATTGTAATCTTGTTAATGTATTTATGTGGACCCTGGAAGATAAGCTGTTACTTTGGAATTTTGTGATGTCCTCACAGAAATAGCAGTGGCAACCTGTGTGTGTGTGTGTGTGTGTGTGTGTGTGTATGGGATGCGTGTAGAAGGCATGTAGCCGTAGGTTAGCAGTGGGCGAGAGCAGTAATGCTGCTTCAGTCATAATAGGATCTGACGATGACTCATGCACAGCAAAAACAACAAATGCTCCTCTCTTCCCTCCTCTTATCTTCTCTACCTCTTCTCATCTCAGTCTCCTTTTTCTTGTCTCTTTTCCCAATATCCCTTGATTCTTTCTTTTCTTATTCTGTGTTCCCTCTTCTATCGTCTTTCCACCTCCTCATCTCTCTTTTTTATCTTGTCATGCATTATTCCCCCTTGCATCTTATCTGTTTGCCTGTCGTTGTTTTACTTTGTTTTTCTTTTCTTCTTCTTCTCTTTTGTTCCCTTCTTTCTCTTTTCTTACTTCTTCCCATGCTTTCTTCTGCTTTAGTCCTATGGAAGAATTTTTTCATCATATTTTGTTTTCTCTTCGCTACAATTTTCTTCTTTTTGATCCCTGTCTGTCGATTATTTCCGTTTTCTTCTTCTTTGTCCCTTTTTTGCTTTGCTTTGTTTCTCTTTTCTTTTCTTCTTCTTTCTGGCCCCAATCACATTTAATCTTGGGCTCTTTTCCCTCTGCAATTTCCAACCATAGAATGATTTCCCTCCCCACATAGATAGTTTTATTTTCTACCAGCTGAGCTCATTTTGAGAATCTGCATGCTGTCTTATTTACTGTATAAATTTAAATGGTGGAATCAGCAAATCTATTAGAGTTTTGTCCACTGAAATTCAACAATGAATAAACTATGATGGCCATTTTATGAAATACCAGCCCTTACTGTGGACAAAATGTAGTTTCTTCACCTGTGATACAAAGTAGTGCTCCATACTAGCATGCAGCACTACTTGTATTACAGCTTACATGGCTATTGTACAAGTTAGCTAGATAGTTTGAGAGAAAAAACAAACACAAAAAAACTGTAGGACAATGTTCCACATTTTTCAGAGCTTTCAGCCATATCTTGTGGTGTCCATTGGCAGAATTGGTTTCACTTCTGTATGACAGCTACAACAATTCCATCCACTTTTGTTGTCCTTTCTAATTTTCATGGAAAGATTACCTCCCCAATCTAAATCCCACTCGCATAATTTTTATTGGCTGTCTCTTTTTCAAACCCAGAGAAACATCTACCAATGAGTACAACACAAGTACTTTATGCTGAACAAATCCAAAATATGTTGATCGAGAGGTCTTGAACCAAGCTATGGTTCAGCCTCTTTGTGTCATGTATTCTTACCGTTTATACTGGCCTTAAGTAAAATACCAAGTAGAATACTGCATTGGTTACATCACAGTGTATCTAACTCAGACACAAACAACATCTGACACATTTACATCTCCTTCCTCTAGCATCATTAGGGACAATTATATAAAGATGAGTCAATCACCTGCTTGAATATGTCTGCATCCTAATGTGGTAAATATCAAACTGAATAGACTGAGTGCTGCTGACCTGCATCTTTCAGTGGCTGTCACTGTCACTCAAAATTGTTATGTATTTCAGAAAAAACACTACAGATTGTTTTTCACCTTGCAGACCTACACATGAATGCTCAGTTGTTGTAACAGTGCAATTGACCTGCTATTTGTCTCTCTACCTCATTCTTGGTTAAAGTCTGTTGTGTTTGTCCTAAGCTGATTGCGTTCTCAGGCACTAGTATGCGTGACTTAGTTTCCCACGTTAGAGCCTCTTGAAGAAAGAGAAACTACAATTTTGTTGATTAGTTTCATGATCTTTGGGTCCTTTAAACCTTTTTGAATCATGTTGATGAATTTGACCAAAAAAGTGATGTTCATGAATTTTCTTTTGTAGATTCCCAGAAAAAAGAGAACTTCTTGCAGTGGTATGCACTTTCTTTTGCCAAACTGGGGGAGCGATTCATGGTCATCAGTATGAAATTTTGTTCAGTGCATGACCCACAGGGCAAATTCTAAAAGCAGCAAAAAAGCAGCTTTGTTCCTCAAAAATGGACATCAATGAAAAAACTCCTCAAACACTTCATTTCTTGTACAGACATTTCAAGTCTCTGGATAGTGCAGACTGAAGCTTGCTGGAGTTCCCTTTACCATACTGCCAAGGTCATCACCTTAATTGATGACCTTGGCAGTATGGTAAAGGGGGGACCAACTCATCCCTTATCTCTTGCTCCCTTTTCCTTCCCATTTTATGTTTTATACCTCATTTCACATAAATGCTGCCTTGATTAAGCTTTATTCAATTGATCACATTTGATGGTTAGACATTTGAAAGCAACAGAAAAATAGGGGTGACAAAAACACAAGTTTTTGACTGAATTTAATGGTTACACAGTAAAACTGCTAGGCCACCAAGACACCTCTATTAATCACACGTTCTTATCTTTTCTCCCCAGTGTCATTGTTGCTGTACCTCTCTACCTCTGCTCCATCTTCCTCCCCCTTTATTTTCTTTGCTTTAACAGACACATATATTGTCTTTTTTCCTGTTTCTACTGCATATGCACATCAAACACCCAGTTCTTTTTCCCCATCTCCCTCTTTTACACACAAACACACACATGTAATATACTGTTCTCTGACACACTATATTTCTATGGGCTTTTCTGTCTATCTGCATCTCTTCTGTCACTATCTACTAGCAGAAGCAATCATTTGTCTTGAGCCGGGTGCTTCATCTGCACTGCTGTTCATTTGTCCTTACTGCATTTTAAATGTAAACTGCTGCATCCTCTGTTTCACTGCCAGTCACTGGCCTGCTATACCGTCATCTATACATCCAAATATATCCACATTGCTTTTCGGCATGTCCTTCTTTCGTGCCCTGCTCCTGCACACTACAATTACCTGATAAAACGTCTACTGTATTGAAGATTTTAGACTGTTTTACTCTAATCTGCGCCTTCTCCACTTCTCTGTTGAACCCTGATATTTCAACCCACCATTTTATCAAATACCTATAGTTGAATGGGGTGTTTAATGATGACCTTTTGACAAGTTATTTTTGTTAAATGATGGTTGTTGATGGCTGCTTGTTTAATGACTGTGATGATGAGAAATTGTTAAAGAAAGCAGTTGATAAAAGGGCTTTCCAAAATACCATTTTTGGTCTCCAAGTCAGTTGACTAATCAATATATGCAAAGAATTCATTACCAAAAACAGTACTTTGTGCAAGCACAGCATCCTGCTGTACTTGCTTGTAAACAATACATTGCAATCATGCACTACTATACTCTGTATTATATACTATACTATTTTAACCCCTGCATTCCCCCCTTGTTTTGCAACCCAGTAGTCTGAAAGAAAGTTGACAGTGATTAAATCTGCAAAGCCCTGGATATGGTTGAAAAAAAAAAATCATGGTACAGCTCCTAACAGGCCCTAACCTAGTTAGTTCCTTGATTTGTCAAAAACAACACAGGATAGGAAGGCCTTACCTAAAGTGTGATTTCTGCAGTAATTTGATTTGTATCTTAATGGTGTCACTTGCTTTTCCAGTGTGGCTGGTCTACTTCTTTAGGACCTCAACATATTAGGTCATTTATACAAAAAACAAAACAAAAAAAATGTTGCAGACAAGAAATGACAAGAAAGGACTCTGTTTATTCATTTATTGGGATGACATCCTGCATTCCCAATTAAAATTTGCGGCATGCATTAGGAAAGTGGCCAAGAGTGTCATGGCCATCCTAAATAATTTTTGACTCATACTTTGACTAATAATTATTTAAAAAAATACATTTTATATACATTTTTTGGCATAATGTCCTGTTTGTATACTTCAGTCCAGTGTTTTATACCCACTGTGTAGTGAAATATTTACATTGATACAAATGCAAAAGAGTATGAACAATGAACAGTTAGTCAGATATACCCATGATTCTGCTTCTCCTCTACAAACAATCATATGCCAAAACTCATGGATTTATTGTCCACTTTAAACCTTTCTGGACTGGTTAGAAAACCATCAAAAAAAGCTTTTCACATAAATGTCTGGTTAATAAGAATTTCCAAAAGCCTATATATTGCTACATTTCCCCACCTTTTGTCTGCAAAACCCTCTCCATTACAATCCAAAATCCTGCTGCAAGTCCCACTACATAAGCCAGAGCTCAGCACTATCATAGAGGATAAGAGAATTGTGTGTGTAGTGCTAGTGGTGGAGTAAAGGTGGGGGTGAGCTCAGTGCCAGAGAGTTGGGAAAAGCAATGAGGTTCAGATAGATAGAAAGTCGTGAGTGAGTGTGAGAGGGGAAAGGGGAAAAAAAGATAATTGAGTTTTAAAATGCCCTTTTATTGATCCAGTAGCAGAATCATACAGCTGCATTTCAATGCATCAAAACGCAGAATTACATCAGCCTTTTTCTCCCTTGACAAAGACAAGAAAACAAAACTATGAAATAAAGCAAAAACACAGGGAGAGAGAGAAATATCAAAAGCATGGAGAACAGGGATGGAGGGAATTGGTGCTCAATCTCCCTTAGCAGTTACAGGCAATGGGCACAAGCAAGGAATTCAACACCAAATCTCAATTTTAGCTGTTAATAATGTCAGGAAAGGACTGTTATTCAAATGTCAATGGGCAGCTTGCCATTGTGAACAGCAGTTTTGATTGATAAGGCATCCTCTAACTGTGGTTGTTAGGTAGTTGTATGTGAAATCCCCATGCCTCTATAACTTTCTGATGGCAGGATCTGACATACATCTCTTATTCACTTTGCAAATGGCTGAGTGCACTGTGGAGCATGTCAGTGGAATTTGAACTTTTCTCTGTAACTGTAACTAGTCTTTATATAGCTTTTATCCTGCATGTTGTAGTTATATATAAATATTAAAGGATACTTGTGTATATATTGGCTTTTAACATTTTTACAATAAGTTACAAACCACATATTCTGTAGGTATTTTGTAGGTGGTTTTAAACTTTCAAGTATTCCTATGTACTAGTAATGCATCACAGGAAATATTTTTGACAAATACATCAATAAAAAATTATAACTGCATATAGTATAGTAATTTCAGGTTAGCTTAAAGTCCTGGCATGGTAGTGCATTGATAGTTCATAGTTTCTACACAAAGTTTTGTAGACCCACATCCACATGTTGTAGCCATATACTATTATTTAGTGGCAGTGTCAAAATACAGTCATGTGAAAAAGAAAGTCTTCACAGGACTCCATGTCCTGTGAAAAATTAAGTACATCCCAGTAATTCAATGGGAATTAAGATGGTAAGTAGCAGACAATGGTGCTGCTGATCAAATGCACTTGACTTACTGATCATCAGCAAGGCAACCACCTCTATAAAAACAGAGGTTTTGACAGTTTGCTAGTCACATGCATTCAGGTGTGTGTTAACACAATGCCACAATCTTGCAAGGACCGGACGCCCCAGCCAATTCACCCCAAGGTCAGACAGTGCAATGCACAGAGAAATTGCAAAAACCCGAAGAGCTACATCTCAGAATCTACAGGCCTCAGTTGGCATGTTAAATGTTAAAGTTCATGACAGGACAGTTAGAAAAAGAATGAACAAGTATGCCCTGTTTGGAAAGGTTGCCAGGAGAAAACCTCTTCTCTTTAAAAAGAACATGGCAGCGTAGCTCAGGTTTGTAGAGTTGTATCTGAACAAACCACAAGACTTCTGGAACAATGCCCTTTGGACAAACAAGGTCAAACACAGCATATCAGCAAAATCACCTCATACCAACTGTCAAACAAAATGGTGGAGGGGTGACTATTTGGGCTTGTTTTGCAGCCACAAAACCTGGGCACCTTGCAGTCATTGAGTCAACCATGAACTCCTCTGTATACCAAAGTATTTTCTAGAGTTAAATGTGAGGCTATCTCTCTGACAGCTACAGCTTGGTCATCCAACAGGACAATGATCCCAAGCACACCAGCAAATCTACGACTGAAAGACTGAAAAAGAAAGAATCAAGGTTGCAATGGTCCAGTCAAAGTCATTTCAACCCGTCTGAAATGCTGGAGTGTGACCTTAAACGAATGCTTGCAAACCTCAATGAACTGACACAATACTGCAAAGAAGAGGGCCAAAATTCCTCCACAACAATGTGAGAGACTGATAATCAAGCACAAAACAATTACTTCTACAGGTGGTTCTACAAGCTACTGAATCACAGAGTGTACTTTGTTTTTCACAGGACTGCACAGAGTCCTGTGAAAACTTTCTTTTTCACGACTGTATGTGGAACAACCTGTAATGTGGGCTGCTCTTGTGGTTTGTGCTTTAGCTTAGTCCCTACTAATGAGATGGCAGGAGTCATACAAAAGAACGTCTTTGTACTGAAGTGTAACCAAACTACTCCCTACTGGTCTGCTTGGTCCTGCTTGTACACCTGAGTCTGTTAAAATACACAATGCTCATTCTCTGCTGTACCCATTGTAAAGTGATATTTACAATGACAATGACTCTAAGCATCAGTGTTAACTCCTTATCTTTTAAACAGGTCATGGCTAGCTACATATAAAGTCCACAGAAATCTATACCTGTTCTTTAATGTGTCACATTTTTAACAAGAAAGGAGACCTCAACCTTTTGGCCTATATCTGTGAAGGCTCAGTGAGCTCCATAAGCCTTGTCTGGATCAGAAAAGCTTGTAAGAATTACATCAGTCTGTTTCCCCCTGATAAACATGAGTAACTAAAAAAACAACAGAGAAACACCACAGGGGAGGATGAAGTGAGAAAGAATTACATTTTCAATTCAACTGTCAAGTAAACTTTGCAAACTTTCTAATAAACTTTCAGAAAAATAAAATAGGACCGGTGAGGCTGATAATAGCCCATTTTCCTGACACGTATAAGCATGCATCCACAAGATAAATGGAAAGCCACAGATGGATTTATTATTTCTGGAATACAATGAATTTGTTTTCAAATAATGTTGGTAATAATTCATAGTTTTATCTGAGAAGGAAAAATGCCAAATTATTATGATACTTTGTCTGAATTATAATGGTCATATAATCACAAGCGAGAAAGATACCTTAGTATTTCAGCAAACCAGTGGCACTTTTGAGTTATTGCACAACTAAACTATTTATTAGAATACATTTTGCAGTTTCATTAACCTAGATAGACAGAGGGATAGATATTTGTCATTGAAACTGCTTTCATATTGAATAAATCATGTTTTTTTTTGTGTGTATTTCAGTGTCGATTCTTTTCGGTCTGCAGAGACCACAGTCTCCAGCCAGACACATGGTTTTGCTTTTTGCATCCTTAAATGTCCTTAAACTGCTTTCAAACTCTATCCCAGTGGCTGCAAAGTAGCCTCCTCACTGTGTGTTTGTGGATGTGTGTGACTGTTCCTCTCTTTGGAGAGAAAGTGTGAGATAAGTGTGTGAACTTGTGTGATTATTTGTGCTTGTTTGTGTGTGTGTATGTGTGGCCCCGTCTGCTCTCCAGTTTTAGCTGGCTGACCTACAGACAGACAGGGCAACTCTACAGAGAGTTATGCCTTTTGGCCTTTTCTGCAATGCTGTGCATGTGTGTATATTTGTGCCTGTGTTTATTTAGTACAAAGTGAATGTTTGTCTATTGCTAAATGTGCAGTGTGTGTATGTGACTTTGTTGTTGGTGACATATTTGTTAATGTTGTTTTTTGGGTGTTCCTGTTTGTTTGTATATGCATGATTGTATATACATGTGTATAATGTGTGAGACCCAGTCAGTGTTCTCTATGTGATTTTTAATCAGCTTAAAAAAACCTAACATATATTTCATGTGTTCTATGTTTAACTGTTGTTTTGACACAGCAGCGCTGCACAAGTTTCAGTCCCATGTTTCTGACCAAGTACTTGTTTGCATGAAAACATATTCTATTTCAGATACCACTTTGCTAAATATAAAGAGTGCTTTATTCTACTTTCTGTGTAACATTTGGCAGCACCATCTGCTTGTTTAAATAGAATCAAACCATGCATACTCTGTTTCCTCATTTGGCATTCCCTGCCCAAATGCCCATTGACAAGATCAGCATTGGAGTCACTTGGATACTGACAGTATCTGCACTTTGAGTACTGATTGGTCTGTTGGCTGCAGACACTGCCTTCTTATCCTACGCTCTCAAGATCAGGTCCTGCAATGGGTCACATATTATACTGAAATGTCACAGTGATTTAACCGCAAAGAGCTAAATATGAAACACTGTTTTGAAATTAGTAAAAATTGCATTTTCATTAATCAGGTGCTTGGAATTAAAATAAATTAAGAAATTCATTAAAAAAAAAATCAGTAATAAGTATTACAATGCATACAATCCCCTAACTCATATTCATATTTACTTTAACAATTACCAGTTGTGTGGAATTTTACACCATAAATCACCCTTTTTTTTCACTAAAAATAAATCTGTGTTGGCAGTAGTGTTGCATGTAATTGCCAACACAATGCTTTGTGGAGCTGTCTTTACTGATATAGGCCCATTTTCTTTTAGATCCTTAACTGAAGTTATCGTCCAGTTGCAGCATCAGATAATCTTAAAGTTTTCCCTTCCTTTAAGATTCTTATCTTGCCAAAACTGTAAAGTGAAGTGATACTCAGATTACTAGTTGGTAGAGTGGACTGCATACAGGGGATACCTGTGGAAGTGATATCAAAAAATGGTCATTCAATGGGGATAATATCTGAAACCAATGGACTCAGTATGCTTCACTTGTAATGCACTACCTTATGCCATACTAATGTTTCCTGCTCTTAGATGCTTCTCAATAACTTTCTGAATGCTAAATATTTGGAGTAGGATTCAATATCTATAAGAAAAAAAAAAGATGTAAGGATGAAAACACTACACACTCAGGGTATAACTACTCATAAATATAGTTTATCAATAGCAGGCTGATCAAAGAGTTTATTTATTCAAATGTCAGTGTATGTCAGTGTATGTATTTCATCAAAATCTATAAACGGAAGCCTCCATTGTGGATGCATGGCTGTTGTTGGGTTGGCTTAACTGCTTATGCAGATTTCAGGCAGTTCCTTAATTAGGTTTCAGTTAATTGCACACCCACATGCAGCTTATAAGTCAATTATAGGCTAAACTGATCGTGGGCTATGAAAAGGAATAACACAAACACTTTAGTACACACATCACTACCGCCCCCCAGCATGTCTCAGTGCCTGCCTCTCCTCGACTGTCATCCATGCTGCCAAACTAACAATTTTCACAGTATTGAATGTAAAATGAGGTTGTGTGTCTTCATTTTTTTCTGTGCTAAAACAGTGGATTTGCAAATTCACTGTTTTGTTTCCTTTGTTTGTTTTCTTTCTTTTTTTAAATTTTTTTTAAATGTATTTATTGTAATGACCATGCATGATACAACTTTGTTTTTACCAAGCATATTTTCTAGTTTATGTCTAGTTTATGGGTTGTGTGATTCGGGATGTATTTTAGGAGTCTTTAATTGTGTACATGCTTAAAATCTACCAATGAAAAATGATTGTGATAGGACAGGAATAGTCAGGTAGGCAAACCTTTAAAGCTTTTTAAAAAATTATGTTTTGGGGAATAATGACTGTTTTCCCTGAGAAGCAAAAGTGAGGTATCATTACATTGTTACAGCATTGTTTGTAACAATGTTATAATTTTTTGAGGGGGTCAGATTGGATTGTCTGGTCAAAAATTGCTTGACTTTGACTAGGTCAGCTGTGGCTTACACACAGAGTTCTTCCAACAATCATTGTTGGTTCCATCTAACTGTGAGCACAACTTCCCTCTAATCTTATTAATGATAGACTGCAAAACTCGTGGTTTCTCTTGTATATGTACTTTATTGGTAGTTTGGGGAACTGCACTAGAAAGAGAGACCATATTTCTCCCATATTAGCTTCTCTTCATTGGCTACCAGTTAAATACAGAATTGAATTTAAAATCCTTCTCCTCACATACAAAGTCTTAAAAAATCAGGCCCCATCATATCTTAAAGACCTCATAGTACCATATTATCCCAATAGAGCACTTCGCTCTCAGACTGCAGGCTTACTTGTGGTTCCTAGGGTATTTAAAAGTAGAATGGGAGGCAAAGCCTTCAGCTTTCAGGCCCCTCTCCTGTGGAACCAGCTCCCAGTTTGGATTCAGGAGACAGACACCCTCTCTATTTTTAAGATTAGGCTTAAAACTTTCCTTTTTGATAGAGTTTATAGTTAGGGCTGGATCAGGTGAACCTGAACCATCCCTTAGTTAAGCTGGAATAGGCTTAGGCTGCTGGGGGCTTCCCATGATGCACTGAGCACTTCCTCTTCCTCACTTCCTTTCACTCTGTTTATACACCACTTGCATTTAATCATTAGCTATTATTAACCCTGTCTCTCTCCCATAGTGTGTCTTTTGTCCTGTCTCCCTCTGCTCTCTTCTGTTTCCCCTTGTGATTTGGTGCTAAA
>VUQI01056199.1:0-17487 GCA_015106735.1 Paratilapia polleni | reverse complement strand
CACAGTGGTGCTTGTTGTGTAGCCTAACTTGTGTTGCTTGATTAACTAACTACGAACTTTCACATAGTGACTTATTTTCATAGTGTAACCTACACGTGCTTTATTAATAGCACACTTCTGGTGAATCACCTGCAAATTTATATTCATATCATTCACTCATTGTGTCTTTAGGGATCCGCTAGCTTAGCGTAGCTTTTAGCTTAGCTCGTAGCCGAATCACTATCAGCATGGCTTCTCCTGTCTCACCTCTTTCCTGCTCTGTGTGTCTAATGTTTAGTTATTCCTCGGCCTCCTTTACTAATAATGATACTTGTAATAAATGTAGCCAGTTTGTAGCTTTGGAGGCCAGGCTCAATGAATTGGAGACTCGACTCCGCACCATTGAAAATCCTGTAGCCCCTGTAGCCGGTGCGGGCGAAGGTAGCTTAGCTCCAACTAGCTCTATCCCAGCAGGCCCCGTACAGCCGGGGAATCAGGCCGGCTGGGTGACGGTGAGGAGGAAGCGTAGTCCGAAACTTGTAGGGTCTTTACCCTAAAATATAAAGCGCCTTGAGGCGACTGTTGTGATTTGGCGCTGTACAAATAAAATTGAATTGAATTGAATTGAAGTGCATTTGCCTCTGAACTCTAGTAGAGCAGAAATAAAAGTGGTGTGTGTGTTTGTGTTTGTAGGACCGGCTGGCCTCTCTGGGTATCTCCTATGTGCTGAGTGTGAGCCGCTGCAGCCCCCAGCCCTCCTTCCTGCCTGGTTCCAGATATCTTCGCATCCCTATTGATGATTCTCTGTGGGACGACCTGCTGCCATGGATCCCACAGGCACTGCATTTCATTGGTAAGGACCCCCCCCCAATTTCCCCACCACCAGAAAAAGCATATATCAGCTTAATAGTTTTTACCAAGCTTATTACCTCAGATTTCTAATGCACATATTCATTGTACAGTTACCATCTTGGTGTTCAAAAAAGCATGTTTGAATAATTACTGCTGAATTCTCTGCCAGTGGGAGAAGTTTACATTCAAGGCTTTATGCAGTTGGTTGAGATAGTAGTGACAAGTCCGTAGAAGCAGCAGGTTGTGCTGGATGATCAGATCAAACAAAATTTTTAAGTTTTAACCACAGTGTGGCTAGGTTTAGCCAACACAACACTTGCTTTGGGTTAGCATACACCCTTGAAGACAAACTTCTTACATGTGAAATCTCTCTCGCTGTGCAGCTTCACTAACTGTCACTGCTGTGTGTTCAGATGTAGCCATGTCTTCTGGGGCTGCGGTGCTGGTGCACTGTGCAGCTGGAATCTCTCGCTCCCCAGCTCTGGCTGTAGCCTATATCATGTACAGCCTGGAAATGGATCTTGACCATGCTTACAGGTATGGCTGGTAGCACAAATGTATGCTGCAGTAATTTTTCAGATATTGTGTTTTAGCACTTCTCCTCTCAGAGAGTCCCATAAGACAGTCTAGAAACTCCTGTTTCTGGATTGTCTTACATTTAAGTTACTTTATAAATCATACAAATTCTTCTTTTTAAATTACATTTATACAGGAGGAATTGTTAATACAAAGGATCAGATTTTTAATGCAGTAATACTTCTGGAAAATATTTGACTGCTCAGATAAAGAGAAAAAAAAAAACAATTTCAGCCATTAAGGACTCTCTATCTCCTGAGAGAATAAATAATGCTTTTCAATGTTCAACATTAACCTATGTACATCAGAACATGGTCCAACTCAAGACTAGATCAACACCTCTAACCATACAGCGTACTGAAGAAAATGCCAACAACCTGTGCTGACCAGGTTTCTACCAAAATTTCTGCTATTATAGATTCACTCTTAAACAGACTAACTGCTCTGAACTACCAGCATACACAAATACATGAATAATATATACTCTGTATACCACATACAAACATTATCCACACATACATTCAATACACTCATATGAACCTACCCAGTAAATACTATATGTACACATTCTACCTCAACGTAACCAATAATAAGCCAATAAGTTGGACTCACTGACATTATTTACTCAATTAACTGTTATTTATATTTCTTGTAATGCTATGTATAATACTGTGGTAATTGTCACGGTAGATCAGTGTAGAATACTACCCAGAGTCAGTGTGTGATCTGTGGAATACTAGCAGCAATAACCCACATCCTGTCTGTCCCCTTATAAGGTTTGTGAAAGAGCGCCGGCCCTCCATTTCCCCAAACTTCAACTTCCTGGGTCAGCTGCAGCACTTGCAGGGTGCTCTGAGCCAAAAGTCGTGTGGTCATGACCTCCTCATCCAGCAGCTGGCCAGTTATCTGCCTTCTGTTAATGATGGGGTTTACCACTCTCACAGCAGTCAGAACAGCAGCTGTCAAGCTGAGACCATCACTGCAGACTCAGCACACCACAAAGACAGAACACAGCAGAAACACTCACTAGCAGATAGCAGTGAAAACAAGCAGCAGAAACTTTGGACTCCTGATTTGCCTCTCCATCATAACCAGCAGGCTGTCCAGAAGCCATCTGAAGGTCCAGCTTCAAGTCCTTGTGAGCCCATCAAGCCAGTACCAAAGCCCACCCTGCTACAACTCCCATCAGGCTCTGCTTCTCTTTTAGAAAAACGTAAAAGCCTCACCCTCTCTTTGACCCCTTTGGGAGTATGCCCTTCCTCCACAGCAAACAGGAGCCAACAAGAAAAAACGGTTCAGAGCAGGGAGACAGGCGAGAGGCCCGAGGCAAAGACATGGAGTTCTCCCGGCTCCTACAGGCAGGCAGGCTACATCCTCAGGGAGCAGCAGGGAGAGAGTCCCTCTCGCAGCAAGTGCAGCAGAGCTGAGGTGAAGGAACAGAGCCTGCTCTCATCTTTCAGCTTCACTCTCAACAAGCTGCTGGACTGGGGGGAACGGGTGCTGCTGGGAGGGGCTTTTGTCCACCCTGTGCAGATGGGACAGCCCGCACTACCATACAGGTGGTGAGGGTGCAGGGTTGGAGGTGGGAGAAGGTGGTATCTGTGCATGTTTGTCAGAAGAAACCAAACCATACATGTGATGTACATATGTAATGAAAGAACCTATGTCTTCTATTTATTTATTTATTTATTTATTTATTTCAGAGGTGAGTATAAGAACTTTACTTGACAAAAAAACTGATTAAAAAAAAGCATCCTGTTTATTATGTACTGACTGTAGTCAGCTTATCTTGTCATTTGTAAAATGTAATTGTTTTAAAAGGCTTTTGTCACAATGGCTTGAAATGTATTTACTGATGATTAAAGATGACATTTCAACCATGTTTATTGCCTTTTTTCAGTGTGAAGATCCAGTTAAGAGCAGCCCCTCTCAGCATTATCAGATTTTTGTGTCTGAGTCTCATGACCACTAAAGACCACCTGCCTAATATTGTGTTGGTCCCCCTTTTGCTGACCATTCCCAACAAACTGTGATGCACTGTGTATTCTGACACCTTTCTATCAGAACCAGCATTAACTTCTTTGGCAATTTGAGCTACAGTAGCTCGTCTGTTGGATCGGACCACACGGGCCAGCCTTTGCTCCCCACGTGCATCAGTGAGCCATGACCCTGTCGCTGGTTCACCACTGTTCCTTCCTTGGACCACTTTTGATAGATACTGACCACTGCAGACAGGAACACCCCACAAGAGCTGCAGTTTTGGAGATGCTCTGACCCAGTCGTCTAGCCATCACAACTTGGCCCTTATCAGACTCGCTCAAATCCTTACGCTTGCCCATTTTTCCTGCTTCTAACACATCAACTTTGAGGACAAAATGTTCACTTGCTCCCTAATATATCTCACCCACCAAAAGGTGCCATGATGAAGAGATAATCAGTGTTATTCACTTGACCTGTCAGTGGTCATAATGTTATGCCTGATCGGTGTATAATACAAATGCACAGTGCCTTAGAGACCACATGAGGACAACATTTTGTCTGACAAACTGTGCAATCTTAAAAAAATAATGAGGTAAAAAGGAGTTTTACAGTTAGGTAAATAAGTATTTGGACAATTACACATTTTTTGTAATTTTGCCTAAGTACACCACCACAGTTGATTCAAAAAGTGATCATGTGACTGAAGTGCAAACTTTCAGCTTTAATTCAAGGGGTTTAACAAAAATATTGCATAAACTGTTTAGAAATTACAGCCATTTTTATACATATCCTGCATTTGGGGAGGCTAAAAAGTAATTGGACAAAGTAGCAAAATTTGAAATACAAGAATTGTTTTCAAGACTTTGATGAAAATGCTTATCAGTCAATGACTGACTGAAGTCCAGAACCCATGGACATCACCAGATGCTGCGTTTCCTTCCCTTGAGATGCTCTGCCAGACCTGTACTGCAGCCACCTTCAGTTATTACTTCTTTGTGGGTCTCTCTTCTTTCAGTTTTATCTTCAGTAACTGAAAAGCATGCTCTATTGGGTTGAGATAAGTGACCGACGTGGCCATTGAAGAATATCCCATTTCTTTGAGAAACCCTTGGGTTGCTTTTGCAGTATGCTTTGGGTCATTATCCATTTGCACCATGAAGTGCCATTTGATCAGCTGTGCAGCATTTGGCCAAATCTGAGCAGAGAGTATAACCCTGTACACTTCAGAATTCATCTTGCTACTTCTATCAGCAGTTACATGATCAATAAACACTAGTAACCAATTTTCCATTGGTAGCCATACATACCTATGCAATAACATTGCCTCCACCATGTTTGACAGTTGATGTGGTTGCTTCAGATTTTGAGCTCTTCCTTTCCTTCTCCATGCTTTTCTCTTCCCATCATTCTGGTACAAGTTAATCTTGGTTTTATCTGTCCATTGATTTATTTATTTTTTTTTCCAGAACTGTGCAGGCTTTCTTAGATGTTTTAGCCTTTCTGTTCTTTAGTGTAACCAGTGTTTTGCATCTTGTTGTAAACCCTCTGTATTTGCATTCATGAATGCATCTCTTGATTGTAGACTTTAACAATCATATGCCTATTGTTCTTGACTTGGACAGATGTGGACTGGTACTTATATAGCGCTTTTCTACTCAGATTCTGTGTACTCAAAGCGCTTTAACTACATGCCACATTCACCCAGTCACACATACATTCATACAGCACTTTTATCTATACTTAAGTGCTTACTAACATTCACACAGACACTCACACTCCGATGAACGCATCGGGAGCAACGTGGGGTTCAGTATCTTGCCCAAGGATACTTCGGCATGCAGACTAGGGGAGCCAGGAATCGAACCACTGACCTTCCGAGTAGGCGACTCGCTCTACCTCCTGAGCCACAGCCACCCCTCTAATGTGGTGAAGAGGTTTTTCTCAGCTAAGCAAAGAATTCTGTGATCATCTACTTTAGTTGTCGTTCGTGCTCTTCCAGGCCTTTTGGTGTTTTGCTCTCCCTCTGATAGGTTTATTTAGCTTTTTTTCAGCCTAACGATGGCCTCCTTCATTTGCACTAACATCTCTTTGGACCTCATATTAACAGTTCTAGTGAACAGCTGCCAAACACAAGTTTAACACTTGAATCAATTCCAGATCTTTTACCTGATAAATTTGTCATGAAATAAGAAGGGAACAGGCCTCACCTGGCCATGAAATTCTTGTCAGGCAATTTTCCAATTACTTTTGAGTCTCTGAAATAGGGGTCTCTGTATAAAAATGGCTGTAATTCCTAAACAGTTAATGTTATACTTTTGTTTAATACCTTGAATTAAAGCTGGAGGTCACATCTTGATTGTTTGATTTAAAATCCACTGTGGTGGTGTACAGAAAAAAACAAAACAAAATCACAGAAAAATGTGTCACTGTCTTAAAACTTATGGACCTAACAGTAAGTGTAAACTATGCTGAAATACAGATGTATATACATGATAGAGAAACAGATTTACATCAGTGTTTTTCTTTGTTGTTCTATTTCAGTGTCTCATTTCGTTAAAGAGTGAAGATTATTTAGCAGGATGTTTTAGGATTGTATTAGAGGGCTGAAATAATTTTGCACATTAATGAAACCTGATACTTAAAGCAGTTTTTGTTCATTTCATTCATTTTTCCAAAAAAAACCCCAAAAAACAAAGCCTACTCATATATGCAAATATTTTGCAATACAAAGCTACACACAATACATTATGAAGCACAGTGGCCTGATTGATTTATTAGGTTTTGTTGCTGTTTTCAGAGAACATTCAGGATTTCTATTAGATTGCCAACTATTGTGAGACTGAAATACTTGAATCAGATACTTAAATATTAGACTGAACCAAGGCAGGGTGATTTTGAGTTGCATCAACTTTCTGTTTAACTTTTTACCCATAGTAGCCTATGTTTAGGAAACTTTGGAAATGATTTAAAATTGCTGTTGCACACAAGATGACAACTGTCCCACATTAGGAAGAGAAGGGCTAACAATGACCAGCAGCTCATCTGTGGCCTGGGGCAACCAGCAGGTTAATGTGGACATACAGTTGTGGTCAGAAGTTTACATATATGTAATGTCATGGTAGTTTTGGGCTTTTAATGATTTAATTGAACCGTTCTTTTTCCAGGGTGGACTGATTGTACAGCATACATCTCTAATGACTTAAAAAAAAAGAATTGGCTGCACAAGTTTTTGTTGAATATTGCAAGTTATTGAATTTATACATACATTCACTTAAATCTTTTAATAAGTGGTGCTGAAGCTAACTTTCCATTAGTGATCATGATTGACTACAACTGGTAGTTTCTCTTTGCCAGCATAAAAAGGATTTATTTGATAGCATTCATTGGCTTGACCAATACTCAAAACAATGGGAAAGTCCAAGGAAGTTAGTGAAGATTTAAGAAGGAAAATTGTAGATTTACACAAGTTGGGAAGGTCTCTTGGAGCCATCTCTAAACAACTGCTGATTCCAAGATCATCAGTTCAAACAACTGTACGCCAGAACAGGTTATTCGGATGTGTCGCCACTTTTTCAAAGATCTGGAAGAAGACTTAAACTGTCACCCTCAGATGAGAGCAAATTGGTTAAGATGTTCAGGAACAACCCAGGAACCACCAAGGCTCAAGCCTACCATGAACTGGAAACTGCTGGAACACCAGCATCACTGTCCACAGTGAAGTGAGTTTTATGTCGCCATGGACTGAGAGGGTGCCGACAAAGAAAGAAGCCTGTGTTCCAAAAGCGACACCTTCAAGCTTGATTGAAATTTGTAGCTGCCCACATGGACAAGCCATATGCCTTCTGGAGAAAAGTTTTATCACCAGACGAGACAAAGATTGACCTTTTTGGCCACAATGACAAGAGGTATGTTTGAATGAGTAAAGGTGAGACTTTCAAACCTAAGAACACTGTACCAACTGCCAGGCATGGTGGTGGTAGCATCATGCTCTGGGGCTGTTTTGCTGCCATGGTTACTGGTACATTGCACAAAGTGGATGGAAGAATGAAGGAGGACTACCTCCAGATTCTTTAACTTCACCTCAAATCAACAGCTAGACAGTTGAAACTTGGACACAACTGGGTGTTCCAACAGGACAACAAACACACATAAAATCTGGTTTTGGAATGGATAAAGCAGGCTAACATTAGGCTTCTGGAATGGCCTTCCCAAAGCCCTGACCTCAACCCTACTGAAAATTTGTGGACTATTCAATTCTGCCAAGAAGAGTGGTCAGATATCCAGCCAGAATTATGCCAGAAGCTTGTTGATGGCTACCAAAAGTGTCTGGTAGGGGTGCAACTTGCTAAGGGATGTTTAACCAAATATTAGTGGGGGTGTATGCATATATTTGAGCATATATGTATAATTTTGACCCTGTGTGGATTAGAGAAAATCCAAAATAAATTCAAAGTTGTGCACCCAATTCTTGTTTTTTAAAGTCATTAAAGATGTATAATGTAAAATCATTCCACCCTGGAAAAAGAACAGTTCAAAGAACTAATTAAAAGCCCAAAATTACCATGATATTCATGTCCATGATGAGAGTATGTAAACCTCTGACCACAACTGTACCTTTAATCAGCACAATGATCAGCACAACTACACCATAAATGACTATGAAATAAAATATTAAATAAAAACATTTTCAACACTTTCTCTAAAGAACACAATTCCACTCCTATTGAATTACAAGCTTTGTCACACCATTTAAAAATGTAAAGGTAAGCTATTGTGTATAATAGCTTGCTTCAGTTTGGACTGTGCACTTATCAGGGTTGCATTGCAACAAGTGCACAAATTCGTCTTCATTTGGGACAGAAACTATAAATGTAGATTTTGTGTGAATATGTCTCCATGACAGTTTACTGTGGGCTACACGTTCACTGAAGCTGAAGCAGACCTTCCTGGCAAGCGTCCAGATAGAAAGCTGAGCTATGTGTTGCCTTAGAGCGCGGATTTCCTAAGCTTGGTGTTCCATATTGGAATTCCAGTACAATGGCGCGGGGATTTCAGAAAACATTAAATATCCTTCAAGAACGTGGTTTATAGTTTAACTATGCCAAACTATGTTTGGTTCAAAGAGCGAATAAAATCTTGTAAAACCTAAAGATAATACCCGTGTATGTACGGACTTGTTGCCGATTACACATCCTGTAGGCCAGTAGTTTGAAATGATGTCACCGATGCTCCAAATGACCGAATAAGGAAAGTGACATACGAAACTTGAATGAATTCTGGTCAGTTTTTAGTTTGAATCATAAGAAAGCTGCTGTGTGTTTGCAGAGCTGTCGGAGTGTTGGGAGAGGTACCGACACTCGGCTGCGGTGTGACATCAGTGTGCGAGCTGCTGTAGTTTCTTGAGGAAAGAGAAAAGAGGAAGCAGTTCCGCCCCGAAGCTGCCTGGAGGCCGAGGAGAAAAGAGCAGAAAGAAGAAAAGAAAAGAAGACAGCGAGTGCCCCAGCCCCCTTCTAAGGCCAAATTCAAACCAAAACACCGTTTTACTTAAGCGGGTGTTATTTTGGTGTGTTGACAGTGGAACTCCGAGAGGACTTTGGTTCACAGGTGTGGCGCTAAAGTCCGTTGTGCGCTCGAGCTTCGTATACCAAGTTTCAGTTTGAAGCTGCGCCGAGAAAAGCGTCCATGCTGGTGTCTCGTTACTCTTAGGAGGATTTACTGCAGTATTCGTCCTTGGATTTAGCGTGGCTGTGAGTCGCTTTTCCTGCTGGTGAACGGCGGTACTCGGGTCTCGGAAGGTTTTTGGTCCGGACTAACAAGTTGAAAATGAGTGGAGAAGAGGAAAGATTCAAACTGGTGGTTGTGGGGGGAGGAGGAGTGGGCAAAAGCGCCCTTACCATCCAGTTCATCCAGGTAATGACTCTAGAACATGTGTGAGGACTTTACTGTAGACCTGTCTGTAGGTTAGACGGTAATGCACAGGTCCACTGGTCTATGATGAATGGTTATTTCCAGAAGCTCAGTCTAGTAAAGACTGTTGAAGGTTCAACAAGTGACCTGTAGTTGTAACAGATGACCTGTTAGTGGTTAATGGTTTACTCACAAATACTTAGCTATTGACTATCAATTAAAAACACTGGTTATCAGACAAATGGTTCTCACTTTCCTTTGAGGTAAAGTTATACATTTTTATTGTAAGTTAGAACACTAACTCACAACAAGGGCAATCAAGTCTTTAATTATACACGTGAGTAGATTAATATTATATCATTTTCTCCGCAGCTCTGGAAGGTAAGTAGTCAAAAGGTCCACTGGAGGAAGACTCTGATGAATCAAAAAAGAAAAGTGTGAGACTTCATGACCGGTGGTAGTCCAAACTCCAGGTCTTGGTTTTTACACATTAATATTATTATAAAGGACTGCATTAAATAGTTTTATGTTAGATGTTTTGTGGTTTATACCGTCAGCTCCTTATGTCAAAAATCAACTTGAAACCTACCTGCAAGAGGCAGGGGCATTTACAGGATGTAAATGGGGTGGCACAGAGGGAGTAAGAACAACCGAGAGGACCCATGGGAAAATAAATACAGTGTAGAGCACATTTTCAGGCTTATGTGCAGCCCTGTGCTTTAACACAGATGTATTATGTGAAAAGTGGATGCAGAGAGTTTAAACGTTGTTTGTACTGAATACCTGTTTTACAAAGTAGCGAAACAAGTACTTATAGACCCTTTACTTAAGTGATGGCCATAATCCTACTTAAATAAGAGTACATAAGTTTTAGCATAAAAATATACTCAAAGTGCCTAAAGTAAATGCAATTATTGTTACTGCATCAAAATTATTGATTTATTAATGTGCATATAATGTTTAACTTACATACTTACATATTTATACTCAATAGTACTTGCTCATGCTACAGTGTTGTTTGCTCTGTTCGTGCTGTTGGCAAACGGATGTACTTAATCACACTGAGAAAAGTAAAAAAAAAAAAAAAATAGGGGTGGTAGATTGCTAGGCATGTATAATTCAGCTTATGCAGATATGAATTTAGATATTATTGTGGTGAAATAAAAATCATACTTAATTAGTCACCTTCCACCACTGGTCCTGCCCATGTTCTAATCCTGTGGTGTTGGGCAATGTTCTGATACTACTCAGCTGCATGTGCTGCAAACAGTGCTGAGAGGACTGGAAACAATAGAGTTGGAGCCTCTGCTTAAAAACTATATGATGACAAAATTTCTTTATTATGTCAGGCATCTTTTTTTTGCATTATGTTCTATTAAAACAAACAAGCAAAAAAAAAAGGTTTTCATATTGGCAGATTGAACAGGCTACCAATGAATGGTTCAGGCTGCAGTAAAGTCACCAAGAACTGCAGCAGTCAAAGAATGGAGTACAAACTACTGTATTTTTCTGTGAAATTTAGTTAAGGAGAAGTACAAAATGGAAATACTCAAGAAATGTACAAGCTGTTTAGACTTGAATTGAACCGAATTCAATTGAATTGTGTTTATATATTCATTCAGAGTTGCAGTCTTCTCTAGTCAATTGTACTTTTTCATCTATTTTGCTGCACTGCTGAATGACTGTAGACCTTTTTCTTCTGGCCACTTATAAATAATATTAACACACGGCCATTCTGCAAATTGGTTATGAGAAGTGTAAGACAACCACTCTACTGAGCTATTTACAGTCTGCTGTTAATGTATGATCTGATAGTAGTCACTTGTTATTAACATGGAATGTGTCCCACAGTCATACTTTGTGTCAGACTACGACCCCACCATCGAAGACTCCTATACCAAGATCTGTAATGTGGATGGAAAGGAGACCCGGCTTGACAGTAAGACTGCATTACATTGGACATATATGTCCTATTTCACACAGAGTGTGTCAGAGTAATTGCAGGGTGTGGGGAAGGCTTTGTCTGAAAACAGAGGGCGTGTTGCACTGTGATGGGATATGATACAGGCAGTGTGTTTGCTCTCTAGATGTTTCATTTCCCTTGTTAGGACTTGTTAGTGGGTCAGTGTTGTCAGGATAGAGAGTGTTAAGTCATACTGTTGTTTCACCACTAATTTGTGAATTGTGAGACACAGCAGAGCTGCTGTCTGTATGACTTTGTCTGGCTGATCCTATATTCTTCTCCATACCATACTCTTCACAAACATTACTGTAGACCAACTGATACAGTTTAGAGAAATGTTCTTTGGTAAGGAGAACAGTAGGAAGTCAGTTTTAGTAAAACCACTAAGAAAAACACTTGTGTTATACCGTATGTCTCAAAGTGGTGTGTTCTGTGGGTGGTTTAAAGGATAGCAGGATACACATATGTGTTCTGTTTTTTCACTAATTCAACAGGACTGGCATTTTTAGCTCCAGTTTGGGTCTCTCATTCTTCCCTGATTTGAAATCCAAACTTGTATACTGGTATCTGTATATTTTAGTGGCTGATTTTTATGACACAAAAAAACTAAACTTAATATTCCAGTTTTTTGTTATCAGTACGTTTTTTCAGTATTTTTGTCTGTCTACAAGCAGCTCGGAAGTTGTAGACTCTGCGTGTGTGTGTATGTGTGTGTGTCTCTGTGTTTACATGTAGAGCCAGACTGATACATCAGATGGCCGATATTAGCTATTTGCTGATATATCGGTATCAGCAAATGATTTTCCTTTATTGGCCCATAAATGAAAATTTAAAAAGTAAAGAAGACACGGGAGAAACACGCTTCAACCATGTTGAGCGTTGAAGTGTCATAGTTTGTCCACCAGAGGGCACTCTGCAACTTCCCTGTTGGCAACACATGTTTGGAACACAACAACCAGCTGATCTGAGCAGAGTCAGGCAGAGCGTAAACAACTAATTCATGATTTGTTGTGAAAGTAAAAAGTTTCTTTAGGGGTGGCTGTGGCTCAGGAGGTAGAGTGAGTCATCTACTGGAAGGTCAGTGGTTCGATCCCTGGCTCCCCTAGTCTGCATGCTGAAGTATCCCTGGGCAAGATACTGAACCCCACGTTGCCCCTGATGCATTCATCGGAGTGTGAGTGTGTGTGTGTGTGTGTGAATGTTAGTAAGCACTTAAGTGTAGATAAAAGTGCTGTATGAATGTACTGTATGTGTGACTGGGTGAATGTGGCATGTAGTATAAAGTGCTTTGAGTACTCAGAACTGAGTAGAAAAGTGCTATATAAGTACCAGACCATTAACCTGCACTGTCATATTATCTTAGTAAGGACTCATTAAAAAATATTGGCCAATTTATTGGATTTTTCAATCACCAAGTATCGGTATTGCTATTGGTCTTAAAAATCTTATATTGGTCAGGCTCTATTTATATGTATGCTTTATATTTATATGCATATATGTGGCATGTGTCTGTATGTATCAGTCTTAGATACAGCAGGTCAGGAGGAGTTTGGTGCGATGAGGGAGCAGTACATGCGCTCAGGAGAAGGGTTCTTACTGGTGTTTGCACTCAATGACCGGAGCAGGTAAGACCTGTTTTTGTGTGTGTGTGTGTGTGTGTGTTTGTATATGTCTTTCACGTACAGAGTGCTTCTAGGTACTGTAAGCTCTAATAATGAAAGGAAGAATGAGTAACATGACAAGCAGGACTCTGTGAAACCCCAGGGCTAAACCTTCTGTGCAGAAAAGGCCTTGTTTACATGAACAAATTGGATTCTATCAGATAAATAAATAGATAAATATAAATAGATAGATTAATATCAGCAGTTACTAAAGCTCCTGTATTTAATGACATATCTGTGAGAAGGCTCTGATTATTTTTTTAGAACATAGATGGCACCAGTCTGTCAAAGATGTGTGAAAAAGAGCTTGATAATATTGATAGTACTGTATGGTGAGTCCTACCCCCACTGGACACTGTCTGTAGAGGTTGACTTTATGGTGTCCCTCCTACTAAGGTTCAGTGAAACATCAGTTCACAGGGATAAACCTTCTGCTGAGTCAGAATCATTTACCATATGTTTATTAGAGCCAGACTGATATATCCGTGGGGCTGATACATCATCTGATATCGATGTTGGCATTTATAACAGCCAGTAAATGAAAATTTAAAAAAGTAAAGAAGAGACAGGAGAAACACCCTTCAACCATTATGAGTGTTGGTGTTGCATTGTTTGTCAACCAGAGGGCACGCTGCAACTTCCCTGTTGGCAAAACATGCTGCAAACACATCAACCAGCTGATCTGAGCAGAGTTGTGCAGAGCGTAAACGAATAATCCACAACTTCTGACATTAAAACAAATGTACTTTTAAACTGCATTGTCATATTATTTTAGTTAGGACTCAGAAATAACTACACATAACAAATGTTAGAGAAATCTGTTTATGTTTTGTGTGTCTGAAAAAAAAAAATCGGCCAATATATAGGCTTTTTAAATCACCAAATATAGGTATTGGTCTTAAAAATCCTCGGTCGAGCTCTAATGTTTACACATGCAAGTTTGTGTAAATAATAAAGTTTGTACAGTATCATTCTTTTGAGGATGGCCAGAGTCAGTTGGTTCACATGTGTCCAACTTGTTTTAGAATTTCTTTACAACACACATTGTAATCTTATTTCATCTTTGTTATTTCCCTTCTCTGTTTTGGCTGCTTTTCCTGCCAGGCACTGAGAAAGCTTATGGTCCAGCTTTTGGTTTATAATGTTTGACTGCAGCTTCCTTAAGGGTGAAATTCTCCTTTAAAAAATAACAAAAAACTGTTATCACACTCAGGAAGGGGAGAGAGCCAAAACTTTATAGTAGGCAAGCAACACAGAATATGATGCAAAGACATGCCACATTTTATTAATCTGAAATTTAAATTAAAGAGTTTTGGTCAAGAATGACACCATTTACTGATTTCACCAATGATTATTATTTGCGATAACATACAGTTAAACACAGATTTAAAAAACCTTTTTTAACAGTCCAATCCTTTTTTTATATTAACATATGCCAATTTATTGCAGTTGAATTGACTGATAATCTGATTGCTGTTTGATTTGAACTGACATAATATTAATGTTTGGGGCTGTAGCTCAGGAGGTCTGCTGATCAAAAGGGCACTCGTTCAATCCCTGGCTCTTCCAGTCATGTTGAAGTATCCTTGGGCTGCTTGGGATACTGAACCACGAGTTGCCCCAGTGAGGCTTGTAGTAGAAAGTGCTTTGAATGTTAGATGTTAGTTAGTTGTTAGATGTTAGTTAGAGTACTTAAAGCACTTTCTACTCAGTTAGAGTTGAAAAGTGCTATATAAGTGCCAATCCAATTAATCTTTTCTTTTGGGGTTTTACCGACCTTCTGAGTAATGGAGGAAACCAGAGGAAACCCACACAGGCACAGGAAGAACATGCAAACTCCACACAGAAAGGTCCCGGCTGGGGTTCAAACCAGGAACTAACCACCACACTAACCACTGCATCTAGTTTCTGAGCCTCAGCTGCCTCCACTTATGGAATCACTGTACATGAACAAACATAGCCAGATAATAAACTAAAGAAAAGCCATTTAATTACTCAGGCGACAGTAATACTGAAACTAGTTTTAAATGTGTTCAATATTTGCACTGATCATGATCAGACTGTCTCTGTTAATCATTAAAATGGATGGGAGGAGCTGTTTTGATTGGTCATTATTGTGTCTGTCTCCAGTATACTGTACATTGTTTTCTGTAAATAAGAATCCAGATGGATTTAGTGTGCACTTGTTCATACTGTGACTGCTATTTCTTTCTATCACTCCAACAGCTACCATGAGGTCCAGAAGTTCCACACCCAGATCCTGAGAGTCAAGGACCGAGATGATTTTCCCATGGTGCTGGTTGGAAACAAGGCAGACTTGGAGCAGCAAAGAGTGGTAACTAACAACAACCCAGTGCAATTCTACATGCCATTTCGCTTCCCCATTGTACCAGATCTACTGCAGAAGGAAAGTGCTAGAATCTCAGCAGGGTTCGTCCAAGGTTGGGCAATGTCTGCAGCTGTGTGAAGCTCATTTATTACACAAATTATTATCCAAGGGGGTAGCTGTGACTCAGGATCATCCACTTATCAAATGTTGGAGGTTCAAATTTTACTCCTTCAGTCTGAATGTCGAAGTGTCCTTGGGCAGCATGATACTGTACCCCAAACTGCTCCTGATTCATCCATTGATCTGTGAGTCTGGTTGCGTTAGATTAAAAAAAAGCATTGTATGAAAGTGTGTGTGGGTGAATGTGTCCTGTAGTAGTAAGATCATTGCAGTGGAAAACGGTGGTATATAAATGCCAGTCCATTTACTATATGATTAGCTGGACAAGATGGTTCAGACACAGCTATGACTTGAAAGGGCTGGAAAACCACAGCACACCAGTGAAGCACCATTTTTATATGAGTACATATTTCCTATATATTTACATATAAATGTACCTGCAAAAACCATGGATGCAAGCAGTAGTGCTAATCTCTTACTGTACAGTAATATGCATATTGACCACTCATTATTGAAATGAATTGAGAGAGTTTAAGGACAGCAAAGCTGTACAGGATGACAAGAATATCACTGGATGCTGGGCGTGATAGTGTCTATTATGTCTGCAGATATCCAGGGAGGATGCACAGGCATTTGCCAGAGAGAACAAGATCCACTACATGGAGGCTTCAGCGAAGAATCGCTACAATGTTGATGAAGCCTTCTTGGAGCTGGTGCATATTATTAGGTACAGTCCGTATTTATTTTACTGTATTTTAGTTTACTTCCTTGCCGGAACTGGCAGGGGCAGTTGGTCGAACTGACTTCAGTTTAAAAATTTCTTCACAACACACATTGTAATGTTATTTCATCTTTGTTATTTCCCTTTTCGCTGTTTTGGCTGTTTTTCCTGCCAGGCACTGAGAAATCTTATGGTCCACCTTTTTGTTTATAATGTATGACTATAGCTTCATTAAGGGTGAAATTTGTAAGATTCCTCTTAAAAAGATAACAAAAACTGTCACCACACTCAGGAAGGGGAGAGAGAGCCACAACTTTAGAGTAGGCAAGCAACACACTCTCAGTGTGATGCAAATGCATCACACTGAGAGAAAATGTTAATTAATAAAATAAAAATTTTATTAATCTGAAACTCAAATTAAAGTGATCTGGACAAGAATGACACCATTTATGGATTTCACCAATGATTAATATTTGCAACAGAATACAGTAAAATACAAATTTAAAAAACCTTTTTTAACAATCCGATCATGTGTTATCTATATGCCCATTAATTGGAATTGAATTGACTGATGAACTGAATGCTATTTGATTTTAACTGAAATGATCGTCCAGGATTTGACTCTGGGCATGTTGTCTCTCAGTGCACTTACATGCTATGCAACAATACTTTAGAAGGCGTATCCTACCAGGAGGAGACCCCAGTGCAGACCCAGGAGAGATTGCATCTCTTGGCTGGCTTGGGAACACCTCGGTGTCCCCCCAGAAGAACGGGAGGAGGTGGCTGGGGAGAGGGGGTTCTAGGCATCTCTGATTAAGATTGTAGTTTTCTCTGGTCCACTCCCTAATCGGACCAGGAGTGACATGTTTAGCCGCATGTTCTCTCTGAATTGCTGGCTGTCTGAGTGGTGTCCAGAAAACAATGTGGGCTTCATAGATAATTGGGAAACTTTCTGGGGAAAACCTGGTCTTATTAGGAGAGACGGCATCCATCCCACTTTGGATGGATCTCTTTGCCATATTTCTAGAAATATGGCAAAATTTATTAAACCCCCCAAAATTGGACTATCCAGAGTTGGGACCAGGAAGCAGAGTTGCAGTCTTACACGCTTCTCTGCAGCTTCTCTCCTCCTGCCACCCCCCCAAAACCCCATCCCTGTAGAGACTGTGTCTGTTCCCAGACCACCAAAAAATAAACCAAAAATCAGCAAAAAACAAATTAAGCACAAAAATTTCCAAAGAAAGAACAGTATAACATCCTCAACTGCACCAAAGAGTAAAACAGTTAAATGTGGATTATTAAACATTAGGTCTCTCTCTTCTAAGTCCCTGTTAGTAAATGATTTAATAATTGATCAGCATATTGATTTATTCTGCCTTACAGAAACTTGGTTACAGCA
>VUQI01056198.1:0-20286 GCA_015106735.1 Paratilapia polleni | reverse complement strand
ATAATGTTAGCTTATAACCAGCTGTTGTTGTTTAGCCGGGTCGTTGTCAGCTGTCCGGAGACAGGAGGGTGGCATGTCTAATCTGTTGATTAAAAAGTAATTGCGACGATATTGAGAATAAATAAGCATGTTTATGCATGTTTTCGAGTGTTAGAACCCTGACTTCAGGAGATGAGGCTTGAGGTGAGGAGGATGATGTTTTATCCAGATGCCATCGCGTGGTCTCTTTCCTTCACGTTTTCACTTCTTTGGTGAAGGGGACCCCTTCTCAGATGACAAAACATAGGTATGATCCTTCATATCTTGAGTCTGAAGGTGCAGGCACGAATTAAAATGTACCTCCATGGCACGCGAACGCCTACGAGTTCTCTTCTCCTCCGCCTTTTACTACGTATGTGTCCGGTCTCCAGCCACATACATAAAACGCGATTAGGGGGAAAGCACATGTCCATTTCGGCCACTGTATTCAAGATGGTGGGGCAATATGGCTGCTTCCACAAACCGACTCACCGCTCCTATGTATTTTTAATGGATTAATTCGAAGTTTATGAGAATACATCAATTTGTTGGAAGATGTAATCAGATGTAAGACCCAAGCACATATTCTGCCACACAGTTTTGAAGTAGCCTATTTGTACTATTTAACCTGTGAATGTGGAAGATGTGAAAGTGCTAATTGTATTTTTACTTCCAGAACAAGGGGGTTGCCAAAAATAGCTTCTCCTACTTCACAGCTCCTTATAAACAGTGGTGAATGAAGCTTGAAACTACAAAAAGGAGAGGCAGTGAAACACTGCTTTTGAGTCATCTTTTAACATATTCTTTGAAGACCTCTCAATCAATTTGATAGCTTAGGCTACACTAAGACATCATTTTGAATTCAGTGGTTTAGCACTGTACGTTTGACCCATAAAGTCAAAACATTTACAACAGCCAAGGCAGCCACCTTTAGCTCATGTCAGACTAACTATTTTAGGTATAGTCCCATGGATGATGATGTTCCACTACAACAATATTCATACAGATTCATATAACAAAGTTCTGCTTTGCTGACGAGGCCAAAAAAGACTTTAAAAAATTAAATAGTTATTTGATTTGGCAAGGTAGAAGAGAAGAGAATGATTAAAAAATCAAAAAAATCAATTAAAAAATTAAATGTATCTGAAAAAGTGTCAGCAGCGCAGAGAAGACCTTAATCTTGTCCTTCTGGCTGGCCGTCTTTCTAGCTTTTCATTTTTATTTGACTAATTTATCTAGGCGTGAGGCAGTATCAGCTGTGGTGGATTTCAAAATCCACACACTACAGACACACACGCTCACACAGTCTTCAGAGGAGCAACCCTATTAGGGAAAACCAGAGACATCGTGCACAGCTTGTCTCTGCGCATCAGCATTAGAATTTCAAAGTAGCTTTTGATTGTTTGATCTCATATCCAAAAATGATTGTTGGTAATAAAAAAAAAAGTATGAGAAAAAGCAATTATCATAAAGCTGCGGTTCTATTAATATCCAGTTTTCTCTGTAGTCTCGTGGCTGGTTGTGATCCATAATTAACAGTGAAGAGATCCCATTTTCACCTTCTGCTGTGGTTCCCCACTAGACCAGCTCTCTGGAGAGCGCAGCAGAGAGAGAGGAATGAACAGATGATACTTCACACTGCAGAAAAGCTAGAAAGAGACATTTTTTCTAGTATTACAACGTGACAGACTTGACACTTTTAATATCTTTATATTATGCCTCAGCACAGAAATTCTTTTTGTTAAGTCTCAATAAAACCTGATGATTTGAACAGGTGGTTTCTAACATAAAGCTGTGCTGATGCATTGAAAAGTGTCAGAACATTATTTTTAAATTACATCCTAAAAGTAATTCTCATAGATTTGCCTTTGAAATATCTCTATTCGTATCTGTTTCAGAATCAGTATCATGTTGTAAAGTCCGTACACATGAGCAGCTGACTGTGAAAAACATCTCTCAAAAAGTTAAAGAGCTGCAGTGGTCACATAACGGCAGTAGACACTGTCACTTGCAATCATATCCACACAAGGTCCAAGTGCATGAATTCAGCTAATTAAAAATGAATTATACTCATTGTATGAATTGTGTCAACAAGTCCCACTGCAATATATACACTCACTGGGCACTTTCTTAGGTACATCTTGCCAGTACTGGGTTGGTCCCCTTTGCCTTCAGAACTGCCTTAATTCTTCATGGCACAGCTTTAACAAGGTCCTGGAAACAAGATTTTGGTCCATATTGATATGACAGCATCACGCTGTTGCTGCAGGTTTGTCAGCAGCACATCCACGATGTGAACCTCCCATTCCACCACATCCCAAAGATCTATTAGATTGAGATCTGGTGAAATATATCCCCCACACCATCACAACACCACCACCTGAACTGTTGACACAAGGCATGATGGTTCCATACTTTCATATTGTTTATGGCCCTTCCATCCAAATGTTGCAGCAGAAATCGACTCATCAGACCAGGAAACGTTTTTCTAATCTTCTATTGTCCAATTTTAGTGAGCCTGTGCGAATTGTAACCTCAGTTTCCTGTTCTTTTCTGACAGGAGTGGCACCCAGTGTGGTCTTCTGTTCCTGTAGTCCATCTGCTTCAAGGTTCAACATGTGTGTTCAGAGATGTTCTTCATACCTTGGTTATAACAAAAGGTTATTTGAGTTTCTGTTGCCTTCCTATCAGCTCGAGTCAGTCTGGCCATTCTCCTCTGACCTCTGGCATCAACAAGGCATTTTCACCCACCGAACTGCTGCTCACTGGATATTTTCTCTTTTTCACACCATTCTTTGTAAACCCTAGAGAGGAACCTCACAACAGCAGTTTATCTCTCTAATAATCAGGTTGGCACTAAATACATCAACACAAGGAGATCATGAAAACAAAGAAATCAGCTCTATTGATTAGCATTGTTAATTTCTCGCTTGGTGGTGCAGGGCAAGAAAAATGAAGCCAAACTGAGTTTGCAGATCTTAAAGCTTTATCTATGTGTGTGTGTGTGTGTGTGTATGTGTGTCTGAGTCTGAGTCTCCTGTTATGTATATTATCTACCATAAATGATACCGTGGGAAATCGAGGTTGGATTGATCTATAAGCTTCAGGTATCATCTGAAGGAAAATAGAAAAGAGACAATTGGCCCTTAGAGCTAAAGAAAGAAAAGGGGATTTTGTCACAGCCAGCCTAATCTGGCACCTTTCTGATTAAGCTCAGTATCGGGGTCCTCACTCAGAAAGAGTAATGTATTACAGAAAACTCCTTACTTTTTTTTGTTTGTTTTAGTAATACATTGCTTATTTACTCATTATAGAAAGTAAGTCCTTACACTACTGTTTGTAATGTGGCAATGCCCCAATACTTTCAATGCTGTACTTTAATTCTATTAGAATTTTCTGATTTAACAATGTGCTTGAAGAAGTAATATATTTTATTTTAAATAACTGTACTACAGGAAGAAAGTGGAGCTGAATCTCTCAAGTTCCTATAATGATAATTTCTCTCGAAGGTGCAGCTTGTCACTTATTATATCCTCTGTTATCTAAAGGAAGAGATAGTAAAAAGAAAATAGCCCTCAGGAAGAATGAGGGGAAACTCACAAAGTTAAAGGCAGAGGGATGTGGAAATAAACCAACAGTGCAGTAAATGCAGCATTGCGGCTCTGCTGTGATATGAGACTGGCTCTCATAAATATTGTAGCAGAGTGTCAACCAACCTGCCAACAACCAGCATACAGCTCTTCACTCTGAGAAAACAGGGCTAAACAAACACTGTGTTGGTCAGGTCACAGGTGGCTAAAAACACATCACAGTATCAATCATCACACTGGAAACATACACACCTGTGTGTACAAATAAAAAAAGAAAAAAGAAAAAAGAAAAAAAAACATGGCTAAAGCTGTTCAAGAATCCACAATGTTTATATCAGGCCATATATTTCAGTTTTCATTTCTCAGCAAAGATTTTGCACAACATAAAATATTAAAGACAGATGATAATACCAAAAAACTGCCTATTTTAATCAACACTCACTGAATTGTCTGTCCATGCAGTGGAAGCTCCTTTTTCAGATGTTAAACACATCACTGATATATTATCAGGCTGATACGTGAAATGTGTTGGCAGGGATTTGGCCAGAAAAGTGGCTCGTTTACATATCATGCTGATGCAGAGAAAATTTTGCATTCATTTCGAGTATCTGGACACCTGATGACTTTAAGCTCAATATTCACTCACATTTTAATTATGTTTTGCTCTTGCACCAAGAAACTATCACTTTTTACCAGCTGATCGGCAACAGTCTATTTTGCCCCCGGGCCTTGCACATTGAGTTATTATAGCTTTGTAACTGTAGACTGTATAGAAAAGAGAGGCACAGCCACTGGGACATTATTTACAAGTTTGTGAACTTGCATTATGAAACCTTGATTCTAGCATTATGGACATCACCATCTTGGTTTTTGGAGCCTTAAGTTACTTTATTTAAATGAGAGGATGGTGTGCCAAGTTCTTAGCTAATGCTAGCAAGCTTGATAAGCATTATAAACACACAGCAAATTAATGTTGAGTAACATGAATATAAAAATACTAGAATTTCACTCACAAAAATGTTCCAAAAGCTAACAATATGAGAAACTAGCTAAAGTTATACCTAGAAAACAGCTAGTGGCCTTGTCAGCATCCACCTGACCCACAGAGCAGCCATACCTCCAGTAACATGTAACTTTAAACCTTAGTACAGTTTGAACAGGTGAGTTTTAAAAGATTCACCACCCATACAATTGTTGTGAAGGGGTAAATTAGCTACAGAGACTAATACCTGTTTTTTGTACTAGGCTATAAATATGTTTAATTACCCTTTAAAGTCACACATTTTAACATGGGACTCTATGGGGACTGAGTCTCTTTAGAAGACAGCCTCAAGTGGCCAATCAAAGAACTGCAGTTTTTGGTAGTAGTACTGCAGTTTCATGTTGGCTCCATTAGCATATACCTGCCACATGTGGGCTAAGGCTAGATTACTGTCACTGCCATGCTGCTGTTTATTAGCAGCATGGGAGCTCATTTTGTTCTGACTGATAAAATAAGACAGTAAAAAATGTTTTGTTTTTTTGTTTTTTTATCTTATAGAGACTATGGTACATATTTAGTGGCTCATCTTATATTTTTTCTTATATTTTCTGTTTACTTTCTGCTACCAAAAATATTCTTCAAGGTTTTCTCTTCAGCAGAGAAACTTATACATACTCACAAACTGGCTTAATCTATAATCTGGACATTGTTCATTAAACATCTGTAAAACCAAACAATTAGTTTTGCATTTACCAGGCACCACTCCATGTGACAGAAACAATAACGTCTCTAACTGAGCAGAAAAGTTTACACCACTTAAGTAGATTACAAATACTCTTAATTGAAGGCAATTCTTTTTTTGAAACACCATAAATCTAAAAGAAACATGTCGTCATCGTTTCAATGCTGAAAGTTAATTTGCACATGAAAGGATCGGCATTCTCCGCATGGTGACAAAACAGCAGTGGTGGAGAGGAAAAGGGGGAGGTGCAAGAACAAGTGTATTTAAGCACAACAATTCCCTGTTGTACATCTGTGGATTACACCAATAACAACAGACTGTTATCATAGCTGCACATAACCAACACTGATTCCTCCTTGATGACATAAGCACAAAACACAAAGTGTGAAAAAGAGACTGAGGGTTATTACTAAAAAAGAATAAACCCAAAAACATGTCAAACAGTGGAGCGTGGAATTGATTTGGAGTCTAAATTGTGTTTGTGTGTCTGTGAATGTGTGTTGGGAGGAGGGTCAGAAGTAAATATGAAATGATGCGGCATCTGTTGAGGCTTTAAGTGATATATCACTCCATTCCACTTCGTTTAGCATCACTTCGTCTGAGTTAATTGGTTCATGAGGAGCACTAATTAAGGGGAATGGCCTTGTTTATCGTCATGGCGATGCTCGTTAAGCAGAGAGATATTTTTTTTCTTTCAGTACTCATGACATTAACCCACCCTTCACAACTTGTGGGTGGGAAGTAGTATCAGTGTTTAGTCTTTGATGTGGCAGCTGCATCTGCGTCTCTGTGTAGCAGAATAAACTGCACACACAGCTTGGAAATGCTCTACATGTATTGTATGCAAATCTATGCATATATACACAATGGCACACATGAAAATGCATATTATATACACACGCGCAAGCCATTAGCCAAGACGTGTCCTACCTCTCTACGTCGTGAGGCCCAGCAGGTCTGTTTGATTTTCCAAACCACAGCAGCAACCAGCAACAGTGACAGGAAACAGCTGGAGAGAGGAGAGGGACAGATGATAAGTCAATCCAAAAATCAGTGATTCCACAGTACTACATTAACAAGAATATGCAAAAGAAAACGGATCACATCAGAGAGCAGGCAAAGTGGTTCTTTAAATTGGTGCTATTTAATTCTATCAATAAACATTAGCACTTAAACACATCTGAAAGAAAGTTTGCTGGTAGCACTTTATATTACAGCTTGGTACATAGCTGTATACAGCATTGGTAGATAAGAAAAAAATAAAAGGCTAGTTACCAATAACTTCCAAAACATCATCATGTATGTGTGACTTGTGGTCTAGTGCCTCTACACTGATTGATCGTAGAGATTATTTCTGACAGAAATGAAGGTTATGTAAGAAAAAAGTTGTCTGGGAGTCACTAATCAAAACAGATGCCTTTCACCCAGGAGACTGGGGCTGGAGTCCTATGTGTGACTTTTTTTTTTTTTTTAATTCAGTTTTTTACATAATTACTATTATTATGGCTGTTTGGTGTTTTAGGCACCAAAACTACTTGGGTATGTTTAAAATAGACCCTTTAGATGTTGTCATCTCATTCAAATGGCCGTCGAAAAGGTGTTTTCAATCTCATTGTTAGCAGGTGCCCTCCTCAACCTAATAGCCCGCTCAATAATGTGCCATTGTGGTCATGTTGAGAAACGCTGATTGTTTCGCAACATAAAGCACATGTTACAAAGTTGCCAACTTAGTCAGACACTTACAGAGTATTTTAACACAAACCATCATCTTAAATGTGATTAACATATTCATGTGAAAACAAAAGCAAAAAGCGAGACTTAGGTCCAAAAGACTGGTCATAAACTCATCCGTCATGGTTGACATTCGACTGTCTTACACCTCTGCAAGTCCTCCTGCCTCCTAATGAGGACTTTTTGTTACCTTTTTAACTTGGAAACATGCAGGGGAGAATGGCCACCTTTAAACAATATGATTGCTGCCTACTAACTGGTGGAGGCAACACTCATGGCTATTCAAAGGGCTGTTGAAATTGCTATCAAAATATAAACCATATGTTACATTCTCCATCCCATCAATAATTGGTTACCTGAAAAAGAGCCCAAGTGACAGCACCTCCTACTTTGTGAAAAGTTTGGACATTTTGGATGTACCCGTTTATATAACTGCAAGAGGTTGCCTACTTAAAAACATATCAATAGTTATTACTCTGGTGAGGTCAAGCTACAACATGCTTATAATTTGTTTTTAAGCTGTCCTTTTCAAAATGTCTGTGTACTTTACAGTCATTAACTTTCCAGTATCTGCATGTAACACAATAATTTAAACAGCATGTACTGGGGTCTGTAGAGCCTCTGTAGTTGTTACTATAAAAGAAAAAAAAAGTCATAAAGATATATTTTCAAACTAATTTGCTCCCTTTTAGCTCCAGTTTCTGGAGAGCATAGGTTACAAGAGAGAGAGAAATTCTTCAGAAATCTGTGGCAAGATACAAAGCCACGGTGACCACAGGCAGCTGGGGATTTTAGGACAGCAAAGGGCAGCAAGAGGTCAACGAGCAACATGATGCTCGCTAACAAAGAACAAGGTTTCATGTACAGACAGATTCACACACACATCCACACATTCTGTTATAAAGTTCAATGTCTGGAGGGCAAAGTTATCAGGCCAAACACAAAGCTTCTCTCTCAACCAGAACTTCTGACAGCAACTCAAAACAAGCACACCCAAAGACTTAACAACAGGAAGTCCCTGAGAAAGTGCTGAGGACAGCAGCTCTGAAACAATCCTCCTCTTCATCTTTTTGTATGTGTGTCAGTGTGTGTGCATGTGTTCGCCCGTGTCAGTGTGGGGGTGACAGCATTGTGAAGGGTATTAGTGCTGTAATGAGCATGACATTTTCAGACCCAGTGTGGTGAAGAGGCTGCAGTCATGGCCTCTTCAGTCCACTGACCTCTCAGTTGCATTCAGACTCATCACAACCAGGAAATCCCCTCCAGTGGTGGGGACAAGATGCTCATTGCTGCTGCTGCTGCTGGATGAAAACCATCCGGTTTCAAGATTCTTGATGCTGACTTTTTCTAGATGACAAAAGCCTTTATCCAACATCATGATACAGTGTCTTTTATTTGTTAGGTTAAAATAAACATGGTACCAACACCCATTTCAACATACTATTGCTTTGGAAAATCACTCTATAGCTCTACATAGCAAAGGAAGTCAAGAGTTGCTATTGCATCTAAGACTTTACTTGTTACACATATATACTGTTGATACGCCATACAGTAAAATACAGCAAAAAATGTACTATAAGGTGTTACCTTTTTACTATATTTTATGTTTCAGCTTAATGTGCATTTTTAGTTATATTCTGTGTATCCTAACACAGACTTAAAAATGAGGTCAGTGTATGTGCAGGTAATCACTGAGCCAAAACTTAAGACTTCAGACTGTAAATAATCAATTTTCACCAGTTTTTTTTTAATTTTATTTATTTATTTTTTCTGCTGTGGATGCATGGTCATCTCAGACAAACAACTCTGGCTGTAATCACAGAAGCCCACCCACCTGCTGTTGTTTGCAAGGAGCAACCAATCAGAAGAAAAGTGGCTTAAATTATGGGGAAAGGAAGTTACAATGGCTTGTTTCATACAGAGGATGAACAGAGGGGCTGCATCAAAGCCCAGTATAAATTTAATAAAAATTATTAATACTCTTATAGTCCAATAAAATATGAGTTGGAAACAAGCATGCCAGGTCCCCTTTAACCATGCGGACTGGGTCACCAATTAACCCCGCTTTTCTCTTAAGTAATTTCATGACAGACTGATGCAATACATATTTTGTGTCTCTTTGGGGAATAGAAACTCTAAGATAATGTAATAACAGATGTAAAATGCTTGTTTTATTGGCACAAATGGCCCCCATTTAAATAAATTCACTTTTTAATGGTATGACATAATTTCATGATTTATGCAAATTACTTTTGATGTGTCCAGACCCCACTTGAGATCCATGGTGTTGTAGCACTTGAACTGCCAACATAACATGCTCTTGATATCTTCATGGGCTCAACAAGCCTCACACTGGATATGGACAGAACCCATTATACTGACTATTCTCCAGAACAATTAAAGCAAAGACAAACACACTCAGTAACTCCCCTGCAATGATTTCTCATCCTCTAAATTCAAAGAGCCCTCCACTGGCTTGGATTCAAATCCAATCAGGCACAAGATTCCCAATTCAATCTGTTTTACCTCAGCTCACCATTAATGGGCCACAGGGCCTGAGCTTAGCCATCTAACCAATGGAGCAGAGTGGCTAATTGTCACTATTACAGATGCATTAGGGAGGAGGAAGGAGGGGAGAGGATAGGCTTGTCCTGTGGGTTTGTTAACACTCGACTGAGCCTCTTGATAGGTTTAGTTTTAAGACTGTTCTGCCACAGGTAAGAGCAAGTGAAATGATTAAACAACCAGGGGACGTGTAAAAACGAGTCTGAGTCCATGTGAGGATGTGAAGATTATTGTGGGATTGTGTTTGACATTATTTTCCTTCTCTTTTAAGTGTTGCATCCTGGTATTGGGCAAACAAATTTACAAAAGCACAGTTCATACAACAGACACAAGAGCACACACATGCAGGCAAGTGCAGTGAAACATCTGAACCCCTGAAGGCAGAAAAAAAAAAAAAGAAAATCAATAAGCTATTTGTTGAACATGAGCCACAGATAGCACACAATCAGAAACAGCTTTTCATCTGCACAACCAGCAAATCAACTCACAGAGCAGGGACAGGCCACACTGAGGCCATGAGTCCTGGGAGAGAACCTGCAGGTTTTCTTCCTGTAATATTTTCAGTCTGTTTTTCCCCTTGGTCATCTGTGTATTTTTCTGAATTTGACACTTCAGCAAATGGAATTCACATGTGAGCTCAAGTCTGTCTGTGAATCAGATAAACAATAAACATCCTCATTATCCCTTTGCTATCCTAACCTGTAGGGCTGCATTATGAAAAAGGGATGATTCAAATTATTAAAGAAGCTCAGTCTCCTTAAGTATTATTGTCCACAAATCACCACATAACAGTAACAAGCCTGTTTTCATTCCTAGGGCATCAAATACTGCCCTTTTGTCAACAAGGTGCCGTTTGGCTTTGGTGCCTTGACACATCGGTCTTGGCATTAGTTCATCCAGTCTAACTTTTGGCTTATGGAACACTCTGCCAGGTTCCGCTGATGGAATTTTTGAACCCACTGGGTAACGTGTAAGCTTCATTTTTTAAACATGCTAACCTAACAAGATAGTTTTGGTGCCCAAACCTAACCAAACAGCAAGTGAAGTGAAAGTTAGCTAAAAAAAAACAAAGTGAGCCCAAGGTACTTTATATTGTAAATACCTTGCAATATTAGAGCGATAACATCAATGATCTAAAAATCCCCTATGATCAAGCACTTGGCAATAGTGGGAAGAAAGGAAAGGGGAAGCTCTAAAGTAGCAGCTCTACTCTGAGCGCCTCACCCCATCTCTCAGACACCAGATAGTCCAGACACCCTACGGAGGAAGCTCATTTCCACCATTTGTGTCCGTGATCTCATTCTTTCGGTCACTACCCAGATATTTGATCAAAGAGATGAAAACATCCACAGAGAATTTAACTGGAAGTGGATGTTGATCATGATGGTCATTTTGAAATGAAGTGGGCGATTTCAGGGAGTCTCATGAGCCACTTAGTGCTGAGTAGCTTCTCTGCTGTTTTGGGAAAGAGAGAGAGAAAGAGTGAGAAAGAAACTGATTGCTAATCAAGCGAGTGAGAGCTGGGAGTAATTGGACAAAGCCGAGCTGCAGTGTCACCAATTAGCATTTGAGACTGTGGAGAGCACCGACATAAATGCTGTTTAATTATGGCCATTTTCCTTTTTTCTTCTCTCCTTCGTTTAGAGATGAAAAAGAATCCACATGGATAGACTGGAGAGACAGGAAGATGAGGAGAGGAGAGTTTTTAAACTTTTTTAGAATCTTTGTGAAAGGAGGTTTTACAGCTACTCAGGGAGTCTTTAAACAGCTGGGCCTAATTTTCTAAAGCGTATCCAACATAGACCCAGATTGTCCTTTGGGCGATTACAACATTGTATTTACGCTTAAAGCGATGCCATTTTACAACCTCACACTAAAATAATGATGGCATTAGCTGAGCTTTTTCTTCTTTTATTGTTTGATTCCACAACATTTCAGATTTTTCTCTTTTCCCTTCTGCCCTTATATCTGTGCCACCAGCTTTCATTCTGCTTCGTATTTTTTGACTATAATTAAAGCTGCAGTAGACAGAAATCTAAAAAGAAATGAAAAAGAAAAACCCTTGAGGATTTGAAAATAGACAACCCTTCTCCTGCAGCTGTCCCCACTGTGTTTTAAACCCACTCCATCAATGCTGACTTTTGGCTTCACACAGGATTCAAACCACACTCTCCTGGGTAAAAGTCCTCTGCTTAACCGACTGTACCACCATGTCTTACTTTTTATGTGGCGGGCTAGATTCTCTTTAATTATAATATGATAAAGGATTATTGTGGATATTTTGGCCAATAATAACATGTTGCCTTTTCACACCACACAGCCACACAATTCTTCAGGCAGCAACGAAGGCCAACCTCCATCTCCTCTCTCTTACAAAAGATGTTTATATACACCTAATTTAGTTTGCAAAATTGATTTTGGAGGACACATAATTGCTCAATTACTGAATTAATTGCTGAATACTCAATGGATGGTTATAGATCACTGTCATGCACAAGGCAGTGTTAACCCAGAACTCAATTTTCCCCAACCTTAGCCAAGAGATTTGGTTGCCTAAACATACAGGATGTGAAAAGATGTTAATCCCTCTTTACATGTCAGAAATGGATAGTCCAGAAATGGAAATTAGATGTCTTTTAGGGTAATAAAACACATAATCTGGGTAAATCAGTTCACTAACTGACATACAGATAATCTCCAATATTTACTTTCAGTCCTTTTTTTACCTTAGCTGCACATCTTTCAATTTCTCTGCATTCCCACTGCCAGAATGCATCTTATCACTCTGCCTTCTGCCTAAAGGCTACCCCTCACATACACACACACACACACACACACACTAAATGAGAGTCATGACTAAGGCTCTTTGGCACTCACACACTGCAACATAAGCCAAGAAGTCCACACTTCTGACATACACATAATACAGCACTGCATGTATACATGTTAAGGATTTTACAAAATTTGATGATAGACGTATAGATAGATGTATATAACTATTAGAATTGTTAGAGTTTTTGTTCAATTACCTTCTAGGGCTGTCAGATATGAACTGATACTAAAAATCAATATCCGATTAGATACTCATTTACAACAGTTTCGATACCAACAGTGCCTCCTTCGGCTCCTCCAGTTGACACACAACTTCACACAGCACAGACAGGCAGGCACACAGCTCCTCCCCTCAATAGCAGCTGAACACATGGACAGTAGTTGATGTGCACTGAACAACAGTTCATGAGGAATTTCGAGAGGTCAGTGAAACTCCCATTTCAACAACATTGAAGTATTAAACAGTTATGATAAATGTTAACCTGATGGGCGCACAATGCAGTATAAAACATGGACGTACCTTCCGGGTCGGAAAAATGAAGCCAATGCGGAAGTGCCTTAAAACCTGCCTTCTATCATAAGGTCACCAGATGGCGATAGCTGTGGCTGCAAAAAGATTTCTGGTCTTATAGAGGTCTATGGGAAAATGGCTTTTTGTCTTGAACTCTGTAAATACTGAATTCATGGGCTCGGGCACTCATTTTGGGTCATACTGAATAAAGAATTAAGTCTGTTTTGTAAATCTTGGTCATACTGTTTCAAAATGGAAGACTATCAATGGTATGAAACCATGCAATTTTACAGCTAGACCCGTCCCTCCTCATCACATCCGGTTTTTTGCAACCAAGATGGTGACGACTGAAACGTTCATCTTGAGGCTTCAAAACCAGATTTCAGAAACAGGTGACATACAGTAGTTACAGCTACCTTTTATACGGTCTATGCCGGTGAACATCTTCGCTCTTTAACTATTAGCAATTATCCAATAGCCACATTAGTTATCATTAAGGTAGTGGCTAGCACCTATGGCTAATAATAAAATGATAAGATTAATGTTGGACATAGGCAGCAAACTTTAGTTTCAGTCCTGCCCATCTGTAACATTAAAAAACAGTGTTAATACAGGATAACACAAGTATTTGTGTCTAAAAAGTAAAGTAAAGTCCTAGATTGAAGCTGAAGTCTAGCAGCAACTAGACAGAAACGGTGGCAGTCTATCTTACCAACTCTATTTGATCAGTAACAAAAATCACCAAAAGTGCAGCACTACCTCAGATAACCTAAAAATATTGTCTTTTTTTTTCATTACCTGAGAGAAATTTGAAAATATTTGTCACATATATAGCTACCTTACAGTTATCGGTAGCTAGTAAGGGAGTTGCTGAACATGAACTACAATCTCAATAAGTCTTGCTCAAAGGTGGTTGTACCACCAAATAGTCAGTCTTTATTAATGGCATTAATGGCAAGTAATAAATCTAGTTTTTCTAACTCAGAATATGTCCTCCAATGCAAAGTGAGATCTTGCCCATACACTAGTAATTTGACACCAACATAAACTCACAGATTTAGTATGATAAACGAAGCGATATGGTTGAAATAAATCTGCATTTTTAAAGGTACAGTATAACTCACTGCTCAGAGATAGAATCTGTGAATCACAATAGTTGTGCTAGAATGGATTTACTAAGTTTGAAGAGGAAGTAACTTTCAAAAAGGAAAATTGTGTGGGTTAATAAGTGTCAAACATCTAGTGAATTAATTATAAGCAAGACCTCACTTTAGACTGGGGGACATATTCTTAGTTAGAACTGCCTAATTTAAAGTAATTTGTCATCTACATAATAAGGCATTGATAATTTCTCTATGACTATAAATAATAATGAATAAAGAGTCAATATGCAACAAAAACTAGTTGATAGTATTTGTACTAATATGAATATATGTATATAAAGCAGCTATACACTTTAAAAGATTGAAAACCTGACACTTTGAAAAAGTTCAAGTTGCAGGATGGACGCTGACAGTCCTGAGTGGCAAAGTTAGTGGGATGTTGGTGGAGTAAGTCATATGCTTGTCAGCTAGGAAACAGAGGTTCATGTCCTATTCAGGAGTTTTACATTTTTCACTTCATTTAGCCTTTTTTAGTTTGTTCTTAGGTTTAGGCACCAGACATACATTTGGAAAAAGGTTGCAGTTTGGGTTTACCATTAACCCTACATGTTGAAAATTTTCTTTACTCAGCGCATTTTATATGTGATGCCAAGGAGTTCGTTACAGGCGTCTATTTGTGGCAAGTTGGCAGTGAGAGTCATCGCACTATTGTCATAACCCAATATGTCAGAGCACAGACACAAAGGACACCTTGTGCACCTCATCGTGGGAATGAGAACAGGCTAGTCTGCTTGCTTTTTGGTTCAGAGTTTAGAACACTGGCTTTATCAGAACTTGTGTGCCAAAATAACTGCTATAAACTTCTAAGTTAAGACTGAACCATTTAGAGAATGTGCCACACAGTCAAAATGTTAAGGTTTGGAAAATGGTAGATTTGGTGATTTCTATGCTAATAAAAAACACTGATTAACATCAATAAGAAAAGTAGTAAGTAAAAACAGTGTTTTCTTTTTCTTTTAATTGACAGTGTAATGCAACTGTTATGTAAGTAGGAGACTTAAATATCTGTTCCATGACTACAGGAAATCAAAACAGAAAAACAGAACAACACAAACACACATATCACATCATATAACATGAGGTTAAAAAACCAACAATGAAAAGAAAAATAAGTCCCCTAGTTGTAACACATAACCTTTTCTCAGTGGGAGTCTAGTAGTGCAGTGCAGAAGAGAGTAACTCATAAACATAGCAGTGACTAACATACATACACACACACACACACACGCAACAAACTCTCCCGGCAAAACTTGACACTGTCCCCAAATGATGACATCATCCCTCAGTGCTGGCCTAAAGGTCGCTGATGTCCAGAAGCCGGCCCTGGGCACAAAAACGGCTCACTTCCTCACATGGCTGCATAGTGACATACACACACAAGCATGAACACAGGAAAGAGGATACATATGAACATATACAGGAAACAGCATGCACACACACACACACACACACACACACACACACACACTAATATAGATAGACACACACTTGTCTAGTGTCATAGCTGAGTGGCAGGATCTTGCCTGAAGACAGCACAGTTCATTCCAGACTTCTTTCCCAAAACAGTCTCATTAGATCTAGTGTGGGTCTGCATGACTGTGAGCTGTAACACAAACGACTCTCACCCAGTCCAAAAAATAAAAAAATAAAAAAATAAAAAAATTAAATGACTGGCTATGTGGTTTCTAATGGACTAATTGTGAATGGAAACCACAGAGGAAATGGGAAGCATTTTTCTTATTAAATTATTTCCATTTATCTTAAACAACAAAAAGCATTAATATTATTAAAAAATGTCCTGCCTCATACAGATAAATGGGAAGCAAAATGCACACACGACATTCATGATGTCTGTTTGTGCTATTTCCTTTAAATGTGCACAGCGAGCTCTGTGTATACACATATTTATGATGGGTAACCAAGCCAGTTTGCATGTGTTTGGACGGTAGCTCAGCTTCTGACTAACCTCACTAGGAACTCTAGTTCTGTGATTTTCCATCATCTTTTTTTCTTCTTGTTGCTTTAAATTGATGAATTCATAAATGTGAAAGGTCATTCTGTCTTTTATTTGACTTTTGTTGGATGCAATCATGCTTCATCTTTCCGAACACACGCTTACACGTTTCAGATGAATTTCGACAAGGTAGTGATGTCTCAAATCAAACACGGCAAGTTGTGGGTTTACTGGAAATTGATTGCAATGTTTGACTGTGATTATTACACTAGCTACATTTTCTGAACTGTTACAACTTGTCAACCCTCTGATCACACACCCAGTACTAACAACACAATTAGATTCTTCTACAGTGAAGCCAACAATTTGACGCACATGAACACCAGATAACGCCGCATAGATAACTTACTCAACTTTATAGTTAATTTCACTGGATTCTTAGGTTTCATCATTTTCAGTTTAGAGATTAAATTCATATATTTTCTTCATTCCAAGTGAGTGAGAAGGTTTGGAAAGAAAAGGAAGTATAAAATTCTTATGACCTTATTAAAAATGAATTGGTTTTCCAAAGATATGGAGCCGACTAATTAGCTGATTTGCAGGTCAAAACAACTCATTTGGATAAGTTTTATTTTTTTAAACATTAAGGTTTCTAAGGATTCTTTCAAGAGCATGCACAGCAACTTTATTTTAGTGAAAACCAGGGTCACAGTTTTCACCTTCAACCCAAATTTAGCTCAGTTTTATAAAATGTACATTATGTACAGTAAACTCCTTTGTTGCTTCAGCTTGTTAATCTTGCAGGTTCTCTTGAGGATAAAATCGTGTTTCTATCAATTGTGCATCCATGCTCTTTCTCAAGAACCCATTTCCCTCCTAGGAGCTGCCCCATACTTCTTCTATAGCTGGTTACCACAACTGGTGAGGGTTAAGTGTCTTTCCTGAGGCTGCTGCCTCCTACTGTAACTCTGTGAGTTCAGGTTTGGGCTCAGTTGAACAAAGAGCCTCTGGGAGCTGAACCACTGAGCAGCAAAGCTGCAAGGAGCTGCTGGATGCTCAACATGAAATATGCAGTAAATAAGACAACCAAGAAAAACTTACCTGAAGAAGGTAACAAAGAACTGCACCAGGTCCATGATGCTGTTGTGCTGAGAGAAAGCAATCTGATGAAACGGGGAAAGACAAGAAAGAGAAAAAGAATGTGTGGGGTTAGTGCAAATTTTAAAAGTTATGATTTTTTATTTATTTTTTTGCACATATTTGAGCTATGGTCCGCAGTTAAAATGCTGAATTTCCACTGATAACTGTTTTTTTCCTCATTTCTGAATGGGCCATATTTTTTCCCAACAAAATTGCATCCTGCACAATGTAACAAAAACACTGACTACAAAATTCACAAAAGTCACTGCACTGTTTTGTAACTTCTCTTTCCCTCAACATTTCGCAGAGCATCATGAGAAACTAACAGTTTCTGCTGAACATCTTTCTTACTCAAGGCCAATGTTCAGACCTCTTATAAAAGGCCAACGGTTTTATTCCTGCCAAATACATTCACACATGTTTTCTATCTCCTGGCTTGACACAAACACAAAGAATACAATGTGATGCACCACCATATGGTTTGCAGGTTATTATGAGATTAGCCTGTGACAAAAGGCTTCTGGCCTTTTGTATTCTGCAGCACTTTGTTCGATTGAACTCTGACAAACCTACTGGATGCTACAGTTCCACTAAATCCACTGACTGCACCATCCATCATGTTTTCTGTTCTTGGGTGCTGGTGCAGTGTGTAGCCCTCTGGTGTCCAAAGCCACAGATCTGATACATGTTGACTCACTCAATGTACACCGTGTACACTTATTGTAAAGGGATTTTTTGTAGTTGTCTTTAGCCATGCAGATATTTTCTGGTAGAACTTTTAGAGATTATTCCCTCCCTAGCTTTTGATATCACCACATATATATCAGATTTCTTGTGATAGCCATCTCCAGTATCCACAAATTGTAGTGGTTCCCATTTTGGATCCAGCAATTTCAGCAATTTTATACCAACTTTTTTCACTGGCATGAATGTTTTATTTGGTGGAAATGTGTGGAACAGATTGTAGAGTTGGCACCGGAATTACATTGATAGAAAAGAGGTATTTGTCCCACCTGCTAAGAGGAGTTCATAGATCTTATGGCCAAAAGATTTTTAAGAACTATTACTATTTTTGGTTACCAAACTATCCTCTATCCTGTGCATCAAGCTCGTAGCATGTCTGATAAGACAATCAGTCTTGCATGTGACCCTTGGCACAATTTCTATGGTCAGTTTTAATTCAACACTTTCTAATAACATTTTTTGGTACATTAAAGAAGGAAAAAACCAAATAGCATACTCAGTGAGGGGGCTCTGTTATGCTGTAGGGGAATTGTACTAGCATGGTTTGGGTCCACTTTTCCCCTTGAAGGGAAAGGTCACTACAAAGACAAAGCTGTTCTGAATGATCTCCTTTATCTTATGATGAAAGACTTCTATCCTGATGTGTATGGTCTCTTTCAGAATGACAGTACACCCATCCATAGGGCATAAGGGCTCACCAAATGGTTTGAGGAGTATGAATGTGATATGAGTCATATGCTACGGTCTTCTCAGTCACTATATTCCAATCCCAGTTGAAGACACTACCACCAAAATATCAATTGATGGAACAGCTTTGGGGAAATGGCGTACCATCTCTATGGTAGAATCAATGTGAAAGAGCAATGAAGCCCAACACCTCTAAGACACTATGAACTGGTTTTGCCTTTGTTAACAGTCTGTATTTTGTGGTATGTAGTTTATTCTGTTAGCCCTTGATTTCACCATTGTTATGGCCATGACATTCTCAAAAAGAGGAGTTTTAATGTCAGTGAAGCTTCCATTATTTTTTTTTTTTATCAATACTATGTTGTGGCTTAAGCAGCAATCTCAGATTTCATAACCTGTACAAATAAAAGCACAACTATACACGAATGAATAAAACATCAAGGCTAATTATCAAACAATGTCTTTGTATGACTTGTGGCAACCAAACCTTTAAATGCAACATATACTTTCAATGTCTACTTTACCAATTAAGGGTCATAAAGCTCAAAAAGGGCAACAAATAATATTTTTTTAAGCAGCCAAAATCTTTTCTAGTTTTTGCATGTTTGTGTTCTGTTTGTTGCATGATTAAAATAAAGTCGTATTATTTATATTTCCACTTGTTTCATCAGCGTACACACCCACACATATTCTTATCAGTATGAAAACCACCCTCACCCCTCACCTCATCTCATCCCTCAGTCTGTAACTCAATACAGTTGTGTGTGTTTACTGTGTGCACCAGTTTTTCTGTCTGAGAGATGCGCCTTCTGGCTTTAGAGTATGGTTTTGGCCCTCAGCTAAGAAAACTCCTGAAAAGCCATTGCTGTCTATGTTTTAAATCCATCATGTGAAGAGGATTATTTATTACAAAAATAATAGATTTTCTGTTTACTTTTCTGTCCTGTAGGGACAACACAATGCTGATATTTCAGTTAGAAGGCACACAGCCTCCTGATGTTTTTTTAAACAGTTGGAAGTGCATACTCAGATACAAACAGTGGGATAAGTTAGGGCACAGCAAAGACTGACAGCAGATCTAAAAGTGCTTTCGAGACAATGACCAAGTGAACCAAAGACAGTTAGTTAACCAGGATAATTAAAGAAATACTTGAATATACTGAGGTAAAAAGGAAAGTTTTAAGCCTCTCTACTTTTAAGATTAGGCTTAAAACTTTCCTTTTTGATAGAGCTTATAGTTAGGGCTGGATCAGGTGACCCTGAACCATCCCTTAGTTAAGCTGCAATAGGCCTAGGCTGCTGGGGGCTTCCCATGATGCACTGAGCACTTCCTCTTCCTCACTTCCTTTCACTCTCCATGTGTTTACACACCACTTGCATTTAATCATTAGCTATTATTAACCCTGTCTCTCTCCCATAGTGTGTCTTTTGTCCTGTCTCCCTCTGCTCTCTTCTGTTTCCCCTCACCCCCAAGCGGTCGCGGCAGATGGCTGCCCCTCCCTGAGCCTGGTTCTGCCGGAGGTTTCTTCCTGTTGAAAGGGAGTTTTTCCTTCCCACTGTTGCCAAGTTCTTGCTCATAGGGGGTCGTCTGATTGTTGGGGTTTTCTGTCTAATATTGTAGGGTCTT